>WYDK02118170.1:1389788-1407014 GCA_009867345.2 Toxicodendron radicans
AAGTCTTGACGAACGCTTTGCATGCAGGCAGAGATATCTAAGAAGCTACACATTTGGCAAAGATCCGGAAGACAAAGTTACCATTACAGGAAAATCAAAGAAGTACTGGCTCAAGTTAAAGAAACTGAATGACAAGAACACTAGTAATAAAGGTGAAGAGGGTAGTTGTAATTCTCTTTTGAAAGGTGGATTAAAGTTCTTGTTCTTGTGTATTGCTCAGGTGGACTTACATAAATCTTAGCATTCTCTTTCAAGATTTTTAACAGTCTATAGGTTGTAGTCTGCTTGGCATGCTTAGTATATTTTAATTGATATCGCTTATCAGAGTGCTTGGTAGCTTTCTATAATAGTAAAATATCTTTTATGTAAGATTTTGGTCGCCCATTCAATCTAGCTACTAAATCTATTATAATTAATAATAATAGTTAGTATGACTCATGCTGTAGAGGTGGGCGGGTTCGGGTATCGGGCTCAATCCCTTGGAAACAAAATTGGACCCGACAGTTCTTAGGATTTAGGAATCGGATTCGGTCGGTTCTGGGTACTTGATACTGTACACACAAATTACAAATACACCTTTATTTTTTTTTTACAAAAATTAAAAAATACACCCCGCGTACCTAGACCTTGGTTTTGGGTCTGGTTATTGAAGTAGTGGAACCAGGATTGAACCCGCACAATGTCAATTCTACCAAATTTGGAACCAAAATCGACCTTGTGTGGAGACCTGAAATCAACACTCAGGATACCCGTTTGTTTTAGTTATATCCTAAAAATTTGCACACCCTTACATGAAACCATACTGTAGTCACTAATGAATTCGATAACAGATTAACAAATTTTTTTATTATGTCCATGTGTTTTATAAATAAATAAATAAAACACTTTTATTAAAAAACTTTTGTATTTTGTATACTTTACAAATGCCTCCTTAAATTACATTATTAATTACACTTATCATATTATGATAATTTGATATTCATTTAAAATTAGTTTATATAAAAAAAATTATAGTACGAGTCAAACTATTATAGCATGCTTGGTAAATTTATTATAATTAAATTATAGGTTGCTAAAAACATGGAAATCCCAATTCTTGAACACTCCTTTATAGTTTATATTATACCAATGAATTCAATAACAGATTAACAAAACTCCTTTTTTTTTTTTTTGTGAATATTGAACCTTGTTTAAATATAAATTTGTAATAATATTATACTTACTATCAATTATTACTAACCATCATACTAACTGACGTGACATATATCATCTCATATAACATGTCACTCACTTGCTACGTTAGGTACTCTCAAATTTTTTTTAGGAGTATCTACCGTTACGTCGGCTATCACGTCAGATAGTATGATGGTTACCATCTCCAACCATAAACACCAAATTAGTGTAACTTTTGGTGTAAATGATTATTCCATCTCCAACCCATTGCATCAAATATTACACCAAAAAATATATACTCTTTAGAATATTCTATTTATTTTTCTTTAAATTAATTCTCTACAATTTATTTATTTAACTAATTATCTATATTTATTAATTAAATATTAGGAATAATATATTTTATCAATTAACTACTAAAAATAACTTTGAATACTATACTAATTTAATAAAATTAAGCATTTATTAAATCAAGTAAACATTACATTTATAAAAAAACATTACATCTAATATAAAATGTCACAACAAATATAAAAAAAACACAAAAGTAAAATTTCACATTGATAGTAATTTAATTTTCTGAATTAGTATATTCTTCTCATAAATGATTAATTAATGTATTTCGAAGAACATGATAAGCATCTGTATCCTTGATTTGTCTATATTGAGCAAGAAAATTTTGAAATCGAGCATTTTTATCTACCACAATGTTATTATAGTTTATGTTGTATTTTCTTTTAATGTTATTATATTTTATATTGTATTTTCTTTTTATTTGAGTGTTTTTTAAATTAGTATTAATAAATTTTGAGTTCTTGAAATTTAATATTTGCATTGTAATGAAGTTTTGTTTTTAATTTTTCATCAATTTTTGAATTATTTAATTATTACCAATTTTTTATTATAAATATTATAATATAAATTATAATCAAATTAACATAAATACAAATTAAAAAAATTAAATTACAAAAATAATGATATAAATAAGTTATTGATTATTAAAATGTAAAGTTTGTTTTGAAAAAAAAAATATATTTAATTTTTGATTAGATGAATAGTATCACATCAATTGGTGTGGATGAATAATATCACACCAAATTTAGTGTGATACTATTCATGAACACCAAATTGGTGTGAAATTTGATGTAGATGAGTTGGAGTAACTTTTTAACACCATTTTGGTATAAAACACTACAATGGTGTGAGGCTCAGTTGAGAATATCTGATGGGCCAAGAAAGTGGGCCGACATGAAAGAGAGGGGTAAAATTGGGAAATGAAAATGAGAGGATGACTTGGACTGTAACAAAAAGGAGATGTGGCACTAATTCAGTGGAATAAGTAGAGAATTAAGCTAGTACACTACAAGCCATACCCATAAGACAGACTGCTATTAAAATCACAGTGCATAGCCTGACTATTTTCTGATTTTACAAATTCACCCATTCCTTAAAATGGGAATCGAGCTGGAAAGCAAAATTAGTTGTGGTGTGGATGTAAAAATTGGGCTTTGCCTTTGCCGCATCCCAAAAATCATTCTTTTAACGCGTTTTACCTTATTATAAGTAGATAGAAGGGAGGTGTTACGACGTCGTTATCAATCTTCTTGTTTAGTTGTTTCCACTTTCCAGTCAGACGATGGTAACTCGAATTCCTATCTGGGATCTTAACAAAAACCAAACCACATCTCAATTCTCAAATCTCAAATCTCAATGTCTAATCTTGGAAATTAAATTCTTCTCTGTATACCAAAAATCCCAAATCCCAGCAAGCACAAAGTTACAGAATTACCCCCGTATGCTGGCACCGTCTTCATAAAATCACATACAAAGTGATAGTACAAAACAAACACAACCTAAACCTAACCCAGTCAGTCAGTCAGTCAGTCAGTCACTCATTTCATTTCGCTTCCTTCAACCCTCAATCTTCTCTAAAATTAGATCTTCTCTATTTACGTTCCTTCATAGAATTGGAATCCTACCCCACCTCACAATTCACATACCCTACTACAAAATTTCTCGTTTTGGCCACGGTACATACCTATACACCACCACATCCCACAGATATCTAAATAGTCAGTCTGATACAAAATTTTAATTAAAAAAAATAACCCTCAACAAATTCACCCTGTTGTCTCTTGCCTAGCCAACCCAATCCAACACCACAACAAAAACAACCATGGATAAAGGTGATCTCCCCACTCTTTAAAGGTACATTACCTCTACAACTCTTCTATATTCTTTTTATTATTTCTTTCTTTATTTTTATTGCCTTAGACAACATTAACATACATACATGTATGTATGTCACATTTTTCCAGTCAATTTCGTCACCCAAACCAACTCATCCTCCTCTTCCTTCTCCCTTACATCAAAAACTTCTAAAACCCATCTTTGGTTTTTATTTTTATTATTATTATTATTTTTTTTAATGGGTTGGTTTTAATTTTTGGCTACGTGCTGGCTTTTGTTGATCTGGATTTTTGATTATGGACCCACCTTCTAGGTTTAGGGCATGTTTTACATGTTCATGATCAGGTTAATAGTTCTGGTTATTAAGGATCTATTATGGGTTTATGACATTATGGTACCAATAAATAGTGATAATTTAGGATTTTAATGTCATTTTGCTTCTGGGTTCCTTTGATAATTCCTGAAAAATTATGGGTTCTTGCTATCTCAGTTTTTGGGTTTTTCGTAGATAATTAATTTGCAGTGTAAGTCGGTGTACATGAATCAAGATGAGCTTCTAGTCACGAAAAATTGTTGTTATGCAGTGTAGTGTAACGTACGCTGGTAATTAGCAAGATGTGACGGAGACAATTTGTAATGTGTACACTGTGATTGACCGTTGATTTGATTGTTATATTCTGCTTCATGGTTTGAGTTCAACCTTTGAATGTTTTTAATTTTATATAAATTTATGCAATTTTGTTTTGATTGATTTGATTGAATACGTTACTTATTTAACCATGAACTTCATATCCAAGTAGTAAATGAGTATAATATCTTTCCTATCTTTCCAAAAATGATCTTTAACTTTTTCCTAATTTCTAGTATTCAATTGAAATAAATTGATCAATTAAAAGCATATCTATATTTTTTAGTTTTACTTGGTTATATGTAACATGATTGTTTGTCTTTACAAGTTTTAGGCTTGTGCACAATTTTGGGAGTTTTAAGTATTATATTTTTGGTACCATGAATAATTATAATCATGTCAGTGAAAAATTATTGTGATAGGGAATGCCTTAGAAAATATAAAGAAGGGAATGTGAATCGGGTCACTTTACCTGCAGATTACTTTAGAATTTCATGATGATGAAGATTATAGATAATAATCTCAATGTCTGAGCTTAATGAATTATGAGACAGATATGGTAGAATTATACTTGCATTAATCATGCATGGACAGATTATGTGTTTGGATTTTTTTATTTTTTGTTGATGAATAACAGTAGATTAAGAAAAAATAAAATGTCCTGAGGACAACATTGTTGATACTAACTTATAGAGTTACTCATGTATACATAATTTTCTTTCTTGCTTTTTTGGTTTATATTCTTTGAAAACATTTAGATTATATTCCTGAAATACACATGAAGTTGCTCCATTTCTGTAGTGAAGCCTTGTTTGACATTTAGTGTGTTGCTCATAAATTCAGTGGTAATTAAAATCTTGAGTTAAAAAACTTGCATTTTGAACAATAATATATTGTAATCAGTAGTTCTATGACATGCTTCCCTTAACTCTTAATACTAATTGAAAAATGGACATCTAAAACCAACTTTTTAATTGGAAATGCCAAAATATAGTTTTTTTCTACTCTTTCTAATTCCAGTTCCTCAGCTCTTCAGCCTGTGAAGTTTATCTTCCTTTTTATTTTTCTTTTCGAAAACGAATAAATGAGAATTTATATGATAGGAACTCATCCAATAATTCAAACCATTGGGCTGGGTAGTAGGTCTTTCATGGGCTTGGGTAGAACTCTCCTTGGAAAACCGGCTTGCTAAGGGAGGGTGCCCAAGCTTTTATAACCCACATGCCCACTCATTTCCTTTCCAATGTGGGATCCTAACACACCACCACACTTCTGCAACCGATGTCCACGTAAGCCTCTTTGCCCCTTAGGTGACTTCGCGGATCTCTTTACCTTAGGCCTTCATGCCTTTTCTTGGGGTAGCAGCCCGGGCCTAAGGTCAGCCTGCCACGCAGGCGTGGCCACGTAGGCGCAAGACCATGACTCTGATACCATTTGATAGGAACTCATCCATTAACTCAAACCATTGGACTGGGTAGTGGGTCTTTCATGGGCTTGGGTAGAACTCTCCTTGGAAAACTGGCTTGCCAAGGGAAGGTGTCCAAGCCTTTATAACCCACATGCCCACCCATTTCCTTTCCAATGTAGGATCCTAACATTATACATCTTTCATTACTTTCTCCCTCTGTCCACATTATGATTTTAGACTATAACATTGTGATTGGAGGTGATTAGTCCTTTTACATGCTACTGCTATAAGAGTTCAAGTTTCCATTTCGTTTTTGACGTGTTATTTTTGCACACCTTGATATCAATATGAACTGAAGGTGGACATACATATTTTCATGCTTTTGGGAAATAAATAAATGGACACTTATATTTGTGAGGAAGAAAGGTAGAATACATGTGCTGAAAGACTAAATTATGTGATGTGTTGAGTTCGTCTCTGCCTCGTGACTCATTTCTTCTTTGCTTCATTTTTGAAGATCTTTGCTTTAACAGTTGGATGGTTAGGTGATAACAAATTGACAACCGCTATATGTTTCAGCTTGTTTAGTGAAAAGTCTGCCCCTCCTTTCTTTTAACACATGCACACATGCACATTCATATACTATTTAACATCTTCTTTAAGGCAATTTTGGAGGATATATTTCTCTAATTTAATATTCACTGCAGTCTTCACTAAATCTTGTTGGTATATGTAACACATGCATATATGCATCTTATATAGTATATTTATCTGACTTTTTCATGGGTTTTAACTTTGTTTGAACAGGGAGTTGGGTTATGGTCAATGATTATGCACACATTATACAACTGTACTGATTTTAATGCAAATTATGGAAGTGCTTCCCTGTTCTGGTGTTCAGTATGTTGGGGAGTCTGATGCTAAACAGAGTTCAGGGGCAGATTTTGTTTATGATGGAGAATCTAATTGCTTTCAACCTGAAAATCAAGTTCAAACAGAAGATGTTGGAATGGATGATTTGTCAAATGTAGAAGGGCCTCTATTGGAAACACAAGGTGAAGGTCAAGGGACAGGGACAGGGACAGGGGCTGAGTTGCCAATTTCACAAGGACATCATAGTGGAGCTTCACAATTTGATTCTCAGGTCGAGGGCCAAAGATCTTGTGGTTCCCATGATTTTGAAGATGATGACTTAAATGCACAAAATGATTGCACAGGACCTTATCAAGCCTCTGAAAACTCTAATTTAATTGTGGATACGATTGAAAGTGAGTTGCCATGTGACAATAGAGAGGGAGAATCATTTCTTTCAGAGCCCCAGTGGCTAGAACATGATGAATGTGTTGCACTGTGGGTCAAGGTAATTGCTAATGTTTATATTTTCTTGCTTCTATTATATATATATAGTTTATTATTCATGGTTTATGTGCATATTTTGTACTGGTTTTTTTTAATTCTCTAACTATATGAGGCTTAAGTTTTGTGCTACTGGTGCATGGTTTCTGTAAAACTGTTAGGTTATGCTATATAACATTATTTATATTAAGCCAAAGGCTCTTTTCATCTGATAAAGTATTTTTCTATATTTCATTTTGTTGTTGATCTCCTTATGCTGTACAAAAAATATAAATATACCCTGAATTTATTTTCATGTTGATACTTTCATATTTTCTCCAAGTATAGTGGAGGGGAAAGTGGCAGGCAGGAATCAGATGTGCTAGGGCTGACTGGCCTTTATCAACTTTGAAAGCAAAACCAACTCATGACCGGAAGAAGTATTTTGTGATATTTTTCCCCCATACCAGAAATTACTCTTGGGCAGATATGCTGCTTGTCCAATCAATCAATGAGTTTCCTCAGCCTATCGCCTATAGGACACATAAGGTTGGATTAAAGATGGTTAAAGATTTGACTGTTGCGCGTCGGTATATAATGCAGAAGCTTGCAGTTGGCATGCTGAATATCGTGGACCAGTTTCATACAGAGGTTCGTGATTTCATGTCTTTCTTTGATGTGAATTTTGGCCTTTACTTTTGTGTTAGTTTTCAATATTCATTAGAGTGATCTGTTCAAAACTTGTGCAGGCTTTGGTAGAGACTGCTCGTAATGTGATTGTTTGGAAGGAATTTGCTATGGAGGCTTCTCGCTGCGTTGGTTATTCTGATCTTGGAAGGATGCTCCTCAAGCTTCAAAGCGTATATCTCTAACACTTTGGTAGTTGGGACATTGGATCATTTTCTCTTCAGAAAAAATTTATTACCATCATTTAATTCTCCATAGATATTAGAAAAATACAGCGGTTAATATTATTGAGCTCTTTTTAGTAGATAGAAAGAGTGATTCTAGTGCCAAACTCTTATCCTATACTTGAAGATTCTCTTATTCCCATGCAAGTGGATGTAGGATTTGGGGATAGGACGTTAGTATAGGAGCGTAATATTTTGATAAGAAATTTTTACGTGAGTATCAAACTTAAAATTTTAATTAATTTTATGGTTATGTTCTGGAAATGAAACTGGCTGGAGCTAAATGGTGAAAAAAGTTCTGTGCGGATGACCCTAGTTGTTGGGATTCAAGGCTATATTGAAGTGAGTTGAGTATCCGGGCCCCATCCCTATTGCAGCCGAAACATAATCTCAACCTGACACTTCCATACTGCCGTACCCCCTTATTAACTGCCAATTCACATTTTCATAATCCCACTGTCTGCAACTGCTTGATATCACATATACACGTGTCAAATCAAATTGTCTTGTATATCTTTGCTGTTATGAGTGTTGTGTTTGTTCATGTTAAGACTATGGATGCTGTTAATTTCTGTACGTTTGAGTTGTTATTGCAATGTTTATTACTGCAAGTTATACTTTGTGTGAGTGTTGATGTGCATGTATGTACATGAGAAAGTATCGATGTTTTGCATAATACATGGGTTTTGTATAGACTGTTAAATCTATTGAGTCAGGGTGTACAAATCAACTAGCAGATGTATACATAAACCTATTGAATTCTAGCATAGTTTAATTTGTAATTTTACTATGAATTTTTATTTCCGTTCGTGTGTTAGTTTATCTTTACATGTACTTAGCAGAGTTTTATTTTTCCCTGATATCTCTATCTTTCCTTCTCCCCGATTGGGTAGAGGGTTTTTTAGCTATGGTTTAATCATGCTTCTCTTCTCTACAGATGATATTGCAACGCTACATCAATTCTGACTGGCTAGGTCATTCTTTTACCTCTTGGTTACAGCGATGTCAAAGTGCACATAGTGCTGAATCTATTGAACTGCTGAAAGATGTATGTCTTACTCTGACTTACTTTTTTGTTAAATATAATAGATTCTGCTGAGGTAATAAATTAGGTAGCCCTAGATTTAGCAAGTGCCATATTAGAGGATGGTTTTAATTCTACACAGGCAAAAATCATCAGCAAGGCCTAAAGTTTTGGAAATTGTCAATCAAATGGTATCTTTGGGGATCTCAACAGTTCAAGAAATTTGTTTGAAACCACCTATACTAACCTATTCTGTTTAATTGACTGTTAGTTGTCCATTATAAAAACTAAAAAAAGTCCATTTTGCCCTTCAAAAAATTAGTAAATGAATAATTTGAAATGCACAATGATTAAAATATTATATCAACAAGCGATTAATTTTTGCAATATGTTAGTAATAGTGGTTTCTGATTAATTTCTTGAAACGTTAGAGAGAAAATTGATTAAAAATTCCAAACTTATCATCTGACTGATAATTTCTAAAACTTTAGGGGTGGTTAATGATTTTTGCCCTGTTATACACCTTAGTTTCCAAATATTGTATAAGTTATGCAAGTTTTTGTCTTTATTTTATTTATTTTTTGGTTAGCCAAATTTCCTGCTAGTTGAAAAGGATGAGTTGATGTAATATGATATGTTCAACTTCCCTGAATTTTTTTTTTTTTTTTACAATAATACTACTCTTCACAAAACTTATCCCAAATTTTATATACCAAGTGATGTGGCATTATATGTGGCATTGAAATGTAAATAAAATTGATGATGCATTGAATGATATAGCAATGCCCATACAATGACATATCATTTGGGATGTGAAATTTGGAATAAGTATATGGGATGAGTAGTATTATTCTTTTTTTAAAGCAAGTTTTGATGGATACTTAAAATCCATTTGGTATGGTTTTTTTAGTAGAGTTTACTAATAGAACTTATTAAAATAGAGCTTGCTTTGAAAATAGTTGTTGGTTTGGTTGTATCCTTTCAAATTGCTTATGATGCGTGCTGCTGTTTGAATTAACTATTTATTGGAATATTGTAACTGGTAGATGAACTTGCGACATATTTCTCTATTATTCATTTCCTAGTGAGGAATGTATGCATATACTAATAACAGTTTGCTTGTTCACTTGTGGCAAATGAAAATCAACTCTTTTTGAGTGTTCTTAAATCTTTTTCTGATATGTTCCTGCCCCACTTTGCTTCAGGAACTATATGATTTTATACTGTGGAATGAAGTTAACTCTCTCTGGGATGCACCAGTGCAGCCCACACTGGGTTCTGAGTGGAAAACTTGGAAGCATGAAGTTATGAAATGGTTTTCGACATCTCATCCCCTATCTAATGGTGGAGACTTGGAGCAGCGGAGCAGCGATGGTCCCTCAACCACAAGTCTTCAAGCTAGCAGGAAGAGGCCCAAACTGGAAGTTCGTCGTGCTGAGCCACATGCTTCCCTGATGGAAAACAATGATTCAAATCAGCCTCTTGCTTTTGAAATTGACTCTGAATTTTTCAATAGTCGAGACATGGTGAATGCTGCTACTTTTGCATCTGAGCTTTCTAAAGGGGAATATTTTAGGGAGGCAACTGCGCAAACAGATACACCAACTAGTGTTGCTGATAGATTGGATGGAATTGTAGTTGGAGCAGGAAATTCTGAGGTATTGCAGACCAAAGATGTTGAAGGGACACCTGTGAATGGAGAGGTTAAAGAATCTCTATATCCAACTAACCAAGCCAAATATATGGAATGGACACCTGTTAATGAGGTGATCAGTAGAAAATCTTTAGAATCTGGCAATAGGAATCGGCAATGTGTAGCTTTTATTGAATCTAAGGGAAGGCAGTGTGTGAGGTGGGCAAACGATGGCGATGTTTATTGTTGTGTACATTTGGCTTCTCGTTTTATAGGTAGTGCTACAAAAGCAGAAGCACTCTCTGCTGATACACCAATGTGTGAAGGTACAACAGTTCTTGGTACTAGATGTAAGCACCGGGCTCTATATGGCTCTTCATTCTGTAAGAAGCACAGACCGAGGAATGATGCTGAAAAGACTGCAAATTCATCAGAAAATGTGCTTAAGAGAAAACATGAGACTATTTCTGGTTCAGAAACAACATCCTGCAGAGATATAGTATTGGTAGGAGAAGCTGTTACTCCCCTCGAAGTGGACCCACTCTCAGTCATGGATGGTGATTCTGTGATGAGAAAAAACAGCTTAATTGAAAAGCCTGAGCATTCTGGTAAAGAATATAATGCCACAGAAGCGCTGCACTGTATTGGTTTGTACTCACACACTGGCAGTAATCCATGTCATGAAAGTCCAAAGCGACACTCATTATATTGTGATAAACACCTTCCTAGCTGGCTTAAGCGTGCAAGGAATGGTAAGAGTAGGATAATATCAAAAGAAGTGTTTGTAGACCTTTTGAAGGATTGCTGCTCACTTAAGCAAAAATTGCAATTACATCAAGCATGTGAACTATTTTACAAGCTCTTCAAGAGTATTTTATCCCTACGAAACCCCGTTCCTATGGAAATTCAACTTCAATGGGCCCTTTCTGAAGCTTCAAAAGATTTTGGTATTGGGGAATTCTTATTGAAGTTGGTTTGCACGGAAAAGGAGAGACTCAATAGGATATGGGGGTTCAATGAAGATGCGCATGTTTCCTCATCTTTCATGGAAAATTCAGCTCCTTTGCCATTGGCAGTTGATGGAAGTTGTGAAGATGACAAGACAATTAAGTGCAAAATTTGCTCCCAGGTGTTTCGTGATAATCAAGAAATTGGTACCCACTGGATGGAAAATCATAAGAAGGAATCACAATGGCTGTTCAGAGGTTATGCTTGTGCTATCTGCCTGGATTCATTTACTAACAAGAAAGTTCTGGAATCCCATGTGCACGAGAGACACCATGTTGAATTTATTGATCGGTGCATGCTTCTTCAATGTATGCCTTGTGGTAACCATTTTGGGAATTCAGAAGAGCTATGGTTGCATGTACAATCAGTTCATTCTATCGATTTTAGAATGTCAAAAGTTACTCAGCAGCATAATATGTCTCTGGGTGGGGATTCACCATTGAAGCTTGAGCTGGGTAATTCAGCTTCTATAAATCACTCTGAAAATTCAGGAGCTGGTCGAAAATTTATTTGCAGGTTTTGTGGCTTGAAGTTTGATCTGCTACCTGATCTCGGTCGACACCATCAGGCTGCTCATATGGGACCAAGTGTAATCGGCTCTCGGTCCCCAAAGAAGGGGATTCGTTACTATGCATATAAATTAAAATCTGGGAGACTTAGTCGTCCTAGATTTAAGAAAGGTCTGGGGGCAGTGTCATATAGGATCAGGAACAGGGGTGCTGCAAATATGAAGAAGCGCATCCAAGCTTCAAAATCACTGGTTATGGGGGAAATAAGTGTTCAGCCTCCTGTAAGCGAGGCAGCAAATCTTGGCAGATTAGTTGAATCCCAGTGCTCATCAGTTTCAAAAACATTGCTTTCCGAGATCCAGAAAACAAAACCTTGGCCCAATAACCTTGATATCTTATCCATTGCTCGCTTAGCATGCTGCAAGGTGAGCCTCAAAGCTTCGCTAGAGGAGAAATATGGAGTATTGCCTGAACGTTTATATCTTAAGGCAGCCAAGCTTTGCAGTGAGCATAACATTCAGGTGGAGTGGCACCAAGACGGATTTGTATGTCCTAATGGATGTAAAATTTTCAAGGACCCTCATCTGCTGTCTCCATTAGTACCTCTTCCTTTTGTGGAACAACAACCTGCAGATTTGTCGGAACAGATGAATGATGAGTGGGAGATGGATGAGTGTCATTATATCATTGATTCACATCATTTGGGACAAAGGCCCTTGCATAAGGGTACCATTTTGTGTGATGATATAAGCTTTGGGCAGGAATGTATTCCAGTTGCTTGTATTGTAGATGATGATCTTTTGGACTCCCTTTGTGTACCAGCTGGTAGCTCAGGTTGCCAAAATGCTAGAAGCTCCATGCCTTGGGAGAGTTTCACCTATGTTACAAAGCCAGTTCTTGATCAATCCCTTGATCTTGATGCTGAGGTGCGAATTTGTGGGCTATTTTAGCCATTTATCTAATTGATTCAATTTCAATTCTTATCTCCCTGTTTATCCAAAATGTATCTATGTCACTTAGGTGCTCACACAATGCACTTGTAGGCATGGCATTCACTATTATGATAGTCTTTTAGACTGATCAATAATTTCTTCTCCTTTTTTTTTCTCTGAGAAGGAATAATAGATTTTTTCGTCGTGCAGAGTTTGCAATTGGGGTGTGCCTGCTCACAATCAATATGCTGTCCAAAAACATGCGATCATGTTTACCTCTTCGATAATGACTATGAAGATGCAAAAGACATTTATGGGCAACCCATGCATGGCAGGTTTGCATATGATCAGAGAGGGCGAATTATTGTTGAGGTAGTGCTATTTATTCTATTATCAGCCATTACTATCTTTGGCTAGGTTTAAGACTGTCCTTTTTCTGAGCTTCTATTTTTTTTTTCTCATATATAAGATTTTTTAGCTCTTTGCGGCCAGAAGTCTGGTCTTTTCTTTCTTCCTGCAAAATGTAGAATAGTTTCAATAATGAATCAGACATGTTGTTCTTTCTGCCTTTGCTACTTTCTGCTGCAACAAGTTATGTCTGTGGATTCCATTGAGCTGAACTGGAGTATCGACTTGATTTGATGCGTATGCTTATGAATACATGTTTCTGCATTATTTACTGTGAAAAACATTTATTAGAAAGATTATAAACGAAGTTAAAAGGTTGGTCAATAGGACCATGGTGTTAAAGACTTCTAAATCTTTGATTTTGAGTTGCTTTTCTGAGTTCAAAGTCTATGGGTAAAAAATATTGGGCTGTTGGTTCTGGTGGACTTATCTTTTCTCTCTTTAAGTTCCTGGTAAGACCAGTATTTTCACTCTTTCCTTGGAAACTCTGCAGGAGGGTTACCTTGTTTATGAGTGCAATCGCAGGTGCAGCTGCAATAAAAGCTGTCCAAATAGGGTTTTGCAGAATGGAGTATGCGTGAAACTGGAAGTCTTTAAAACTGAGAACAAGGTAATGCTTTGAATTTTTTCATTATTTTCTTTTAGCATCAACTTATCCCTGTGTTTATTTTTAGGGTTGGGCAGTTAGGGCGGGAGAAGCAATTCTGCGAGGTACATTTGTATGTGAGTACATTGGGGAGGTTTTAGATGAGCAAGAGGCAAACAAGAGGCGCATCAGGTTTGCTTTCTTGCAAAATACAGTTCTTTTTCTGTGCTTTATGTTAGCCTTTTATGCTATATAATAAATAGCTAAGTTGGATGCTCAGGTATGGCACAGAAGGTTGCGGCTATATGTTCAATGTTGATTCTCATATCAATGATATGGGCAGATTGATTGAAGAACAGGCTCAATATGTCATTGATGCCACTAAGTACGGAAATGTTTCAAGATTCATCAATCATAGGTGAGGAAAGAGTTGGTGGGTTTTGTTACCTGAAGTTATTCGAAAGTAATTTGTTTGCACACTCGCTTATAAAGAGTGGGGTGTTAGCATCAACAGCTTTTCAGAAAGTGCTTCTTTGAAAAGCCTTAAATGTGAAGAAAGACATGTTAACATTAAAGGGATATATCATATATTGGCCTAGACAGAGTAAATAAGGAAACATGTGTGGCTAAGTGGTCGGATGAGGCTTTGCTGATTACAGTTATGGTTTACTTTGCTTATGGATGGTAAATCAGTAGATTTGCTACTGACATTTATTCTTTTCTTCTGTAGCTGCTTACCAAATCTTGTGAATCACCAAGTTCTTGTGGACAGCATGGATTATCAGCGTGCACACATTGGTCTCTATGCAACTCGAGATGTAAGCATTCTAATTGCTTGTAAATTATATGTATAACATGTTGTGCACTTGAATATTTGGAGGTGCAGATTTCTTTCACCATAGCGTTTGATGCATTTAAGATCATTGATTTTTTTTACTGTAATACATGATTTGTTGCTGGAGAATATTGAGCTTTTAACTCATGGCCGGGGCAAGATATTATAGGAGTTTCATCTTTTCCTTTTGTGATACTTATTATGTTGGCCGTAATGTGTCCTTGAATGTCACCTAGCATCTGTGACTAAGAAGAAACTATAATTGTCCAAATTATGTGCTTTGTTTAAACTTCTGACATTTTTTGTAAGCAGATTGCCATTGGTGAAGAACTGACATACGGCTATCACTATAAACTACTTGCTGGGGAAGGATATCCATGCCAATGCGGAACTTCAAAGTGCCGGAGACGGCTTTACTAAATCTTTAACTGACACCAAATGTTGTCTCTCCAGCACATGGATATGAAATCAGTAGGAGACGTAACTGTGGAATTGAAAGATCCAAGTCTTGTTGCCAGAAGAGCTGTTTATAGTTGCATTGTCGAGTTGGTCACTTTTCATAAAGGAACCTGATCATGGAGGTTTTTTTTTGTTTTTTTAATTTTTTTGGTTTTTCCTCAAGTAGATTGTAAATCATGCTCCCTAGTTGTAGATGCATTTTGAAGAAATGAGGATGAAAACTCAATTCTTTAGTTCGTGAATTGTTTTAATTATGCTCCCGTTACGAGGTTAGCCAAAGGTTTAAGAAAAGTTGGTCTTCTAATTCATGATTGGCCAATGTATTCATTATATAATATGTTTCCAGCAATGACAGTATTTCTTTAAGAAATGGTAACCAAACATTTAAACAAAGGAAAATGTTAAAGAGTGTGTACAAGTGAGAACAACACATTTTAGTAATTTTACTAACATTGTATTACGTGATGCGATTGCAAGATACTTCCTTCTTTAAAGTATATGCACTGGCTTCAAGGCAAAGGAGATTTTGTTCGATAATGGGTCTGATTAGAACTTCATCTCTCGACATTGATGATACTTCCAAATGTTAAATCATGGAAATGATATTTTCAGTCAAATCCAATGAACACAACCCTGCAGTTCTTCCACTAATTAAATCTTGTATTCCAACCTTAACAAATAAGACGGCTCCTAGCCATAGTGCTAATTTGGCAGCAAAGACGATTGTTGTTTTGGATGAGATTGTCCCTTTCAGCAGATTAACATAGAGAGGAAACCAATAGTACCAATCTATATCAATCAGCAATGGAAGGATGGAAATGGAAGAATATAGAGGTGTATGTATACATTCAAATTTAAATGAAATTTGAAAACTGTTTCCTTCTCTTTGTACTGTTAAGAGGTGCAGAAATTGAAATCTGAACAGTAAACGGGCAGAGAAAGCAACTTAACAGTTGAGATAAAGTCGAACAAGGCACATGGGTTATGCATAAAAGTTTATGTGAGCCCAAAACATGGTACAGTTGCTACTGTTATGAGTTGTCTCTTTGTTTCCAGAAATTGGGCACTTTTGGTATTCATCATCCAGGATGCATTTTGAACAAGTCTGTAGTTAACTCTACAATCTCCACCAACACAAATGATTTGGGTTAATTAATTAGAATTCACCAAACCCGTATTTATAAGCCTTCTATGGATTTGAATGAGTCAAAGAAATGATAAAAATAAAAAATAAAGTGAGTCATTAATGAATGAAGAAAAATATACACTCCATTAAAAGGTACTTCAAAATTAGATGAAATGAGGTGGGTGTGGGTGAGGGTGACGCGTTGAAGTTTTGTAATGTTAAGTTAATATCAAAAGAAACCTAGTCCTACTACAAAACCCTAAAAATCTTTCTAAGATAGATCATAGATGTGACCCAACATAAATAAATAAATGATCTTTGTTTTCGTTATTTTTAGGATCTCAAAAAATTATTCGAAGTATACATAAATTGACTCGAATATTTTTAATTATTAAAAAAAAAAAAAAAAAAGGGGATTCCTTAGAATTAAAAGAAATTGAATGAAAATAAAAATATGAAAAAGGTTAATGTAGCACATGCAAGGAGAACCAATTTGGATTAGTGATAATAAATCGCACACGATAGCACATGAGTAGAGTAATAGGAAAGTGGGCCAAGTTTCCAGCAAGGCCATCTTGATCTCGATATTGGCTTTATTTTTTGGGACCATATTTATTATGATGAAAACATGTGTCATCATTTCATTTCTTGTTATCTAGTGTCTACCTCTATTATTGCAATTTGACCCCGACCCCACTATTCAATTTCCAAGTCAAAAGCATTTCTATTTTTTTTTTTTACTTTGCCCAATTTGGTAGACTTACCCATTCATGTTCCCTCCCTCTTTGTGAATTTCTGTCACTTTGGCCATTTGGTCGACTTACCCAAAAGCACTTTGTGAATTTACTTTGTCTTCCCTTTTTATAAAAGCAATAAAGAGGAATTTTAATGTAGCTGCTTCTCAACAAATAAATAAAATAATTTTGATTAAGATTTGAGTTTAGATTGGCAAATCATCCATTGATGGATGGTGATAGACTAGTTGCAATAATTTCAGGTAGTTGGGTATTCAATTCTAGTTTAAAGACTTTAGAGGGATTTGATTAGGGTTGGGAGGGTAT
>WYDK02118170.1:1469417-1483120 GCA_009867345.2 Toxicodendron radicans
TAGATTGCGTGCTTGAAATTGTAATTCTGATAATTGAATTATCCTGCCAAGTTAGTTTTCGTAAAAATTGCCATACCATCTCCCAGACAAGTGGTATTGGCTTCTCTATATGTATGTAGCTAGCAACTTTTTGACTGTTGTAGTTTTACCAGCATCCAATAATTCTTGATAAAGTTTGCAATCCAAAATGTAGGTTCAGTCGCAAAAGACTGCAGTTTGTACGAAGATTGTTAATGGTTAATGGTTTTCCGTTCGCCAAAAGACAAGGCGACAGCTTGAAAGAAGGGTGTCTTTTTTTATGCATGCTCCTACACCCCATTGTGGTTTTAAGTAGTTTGAAATCTACCGTCTTCAATTTGTACCTTTGTGGGTGGATTGATTTTTGTAAACGGGAGAAGGATACTCTCTCTAGTCTCTACTACTTCCAGTTATTTTTTTAATGCATGATTATGAAGCACTTTTCACATTGAAGGCTGATTGAGATCACAAATCTGCTCAGGTCAAGAATTCTACTGTCATCACCTTCCTCGTGACTTTGCCAGTATACAGTATGAAGTATGAACTATCTTCATTCCCTATTATAAACTAATGGCCAACAAACTTTACTAACGAATTAACAACTCAAAACCGTGAGAGAAACGGGATACAGCTCTAAGATTGGTTCTATCCTTACACATTCACACAAACATACAAACACCACACCATTATAGAATCTGGTTTTATATATATATATATAAATATATACTTATAATCAGTGCAGTGATGGCTCCTACATTTTTCCACTTCCGATAATCTGACTATTCACTTAGAGGAATTGAAAACAGAGAATATATCAAGCATCCTAGAGAATAGCTATAACTACAAGATATATAGCAAATTCCAATAGTATTCACAAAAGTTAAAAAAATAGCTTTCATGTCACTGAACTACATTACCCAGCAAGCTGTTTGTTGAAGGTGAACTCTGTTCGCTTAACCAAGGATCCTGCACAGATACGGGGGAGCTATCTTTTACCTCATCCAATGTAGCCAGACAATCAACAAGCTTAGGAGGAACGATTAATCTCTGACTCCTCGCCCCTGCCTTCTTAATCATCATACTACCTAGTGATCTCTCGCTACCACAGTCTGATGATGAACAACATGAAGCTAGTGGAGATGCCATGTAAATATTCGAAGCCCATGAACTGACCCTGATGTGTTCTAGCTCTTCTGCCACTTCCGTCATAGTGGGCCTCATGTCTCTATGAAATGCAAGGCATCTAAATGCCAGCTCTGCCACATTGTGAATGGACGAGAGTGTCCAAGCATCCCTATTTGGTTCAAGGTATGGATCTATTATCTCATCCACGCAACCTTTCCCAATCCTGTCAATAGCTAGTGCAGCCAAATTCACTTCACTATGAGGACGAGAAAAGTCAACCACCTTCAATGCAGTTATAATCTCTACCAGAACTACCCCAAAACTGTAAACATCACTTTTATCAGAAAGATGGAAATATTGATGGTATTGAGGATCAAGATAGCCTGGAGTCCCTTGTGGGGCGGTTGAGACGTGGGATGACTCAGTCATGCCAAGTCTAGAAAGACCAAAATCCGCTACCTTCGACTTAAAGTTGAAATCCAAGAGTATATTGCTGGATTTAATGTCTCGGTGATATATTGGTGGATTCATCACAGAGTGGAGATAGGCAATAGCTCGAGCAGTCTCAGTGGCAATAGTAAGCCGTATTGTCCATGGAAGTCCACCGCCTCTCTCTCTTTGCAGATGCTGACTTAGAGTTCCGTGGGGCATAAATTCATAAACAAGGATCGGTTCACCTTCCTGTATGCAGCAACCTAACAGGCGAACTAGATTTGGGTGGCTCACAGAGGATAGAAGCTTAATCTCATTCATGACTTGGTCAATGCTGTCAGTGTCTCTATATCTAAACCTTTTTATAGCAACCCATTCATCATTGTGGAGTTTTCCTGCATAAACTGTACCATAGGCACCAGTTCCCAGTCTCTGTTTGTCAGAGAAATAACAGGTGGCTCTTTCTATTTCTTTGTATGGGTAAAACGGTACACTAGAATTTCCAGCAGCTTGATACAGAAGGCGCTTAGCACTGAGCTGGTTTCTTAAAGAAGTAGAACGCCTTCGGATGCAGTAACATATAAGGGCCAGACCAGTCACAATGGAAGCTCCAGCAATAAGACCTAGAGGCAAAAGCAATGTGAGTCATGTTCTACTTTCCTTGTTTCCAAACCAAAAGAAAAATATTAAATATATAAATACTATTTGTTTTTCAGTAAAGAAAACCTTATCATAGACACATCAAGTAACAGAAATTTTATATTATATTTTCTTAGTTAAGGGCTGACTGAACCACACCAAAACCATCCAATTGATTCGAGCCAAAAAGACATGGTATTGTCAAGCTGAGTTTCAAATCAGGATATCTCAAATCACAAGCACCCAAAGGAATTGTTTGGCCAAATTGTCTAGCTAAAAGTTAATTGAGTTATCATTGGGTGCGACAAAACCCTGAATTACTCCATGGTGACCAGTAAAACAATTCATTCTCTAAATATATCAAAGTTTTTATTAAAAACAACAAAAGAATATAACTGCTCAACACAACTGCAGTGCAAACCTATGCAATGGGGTTTCCATCTAGAGTTCATTTACTTTTAAGATCCTTAGCAATTAAAATGAAAAGGAAACCCACTTTAAAAACCTTGAAATTCTTTGGCAAGTAAGAAACACGGAATGCACAGGAGTTTACACGAGTATTAAGATACTAAATCAACTTTTCAGCACTTTAGACACTCCAGTAGTTTCTAGACAACATTTTTAAGGCAGTTAAGTTGATTACAGGAATGGGTTAAAAGTTAAAACAATAGTTCCTGAAAACATACCACTGAACTGTATTTGTTGACATTGAAACATAAAATTTTACCTCCAAGAAGAGCACCAAGTTTGGTTCCTCCACAGCGGCCAGATAAATAGTTTTTAGCATTGCAATCAGAAGCTGCTAACATGAAAATGAGGGAAAAAAGGGATAAGTAAAGACACGCCAGCACAACACAAGAAGACAATAAAGTTTCAATCTTGTTAGTTTTTCATCAGTAGTGAACATATGTATCTCACTTAATAAATAATTGTGTTTCTCTAGTATCTACGGGTTGACACCACTTCCTTTACAGTCATGTAACCAGTAACAGATTTAATTGTCAAAATGACGACTAGCCTCATCAGATAATGAAGTAAACTACAGTTGGTTTGTGAAGAAACATTCATACAATTTATTAATTTCAATGTAAGCTCAGAAGGATTTTTTATAACTATTTCGTGTTAGCATAATCCAAAATTAAGCCTTCATTTTTGTAAGCTTCTGCTCAACCTTTGATGTAGTATTCAGCATCTTTACAGAAGAGAAGCTGAGAGACAAACATTGGTTATCAGCAATACATATATCCCTAGCCAAAATAGTCCAGCTAAAATCCGCTACAACTCTTTGTCAATGGCTTAAAAATTCCGTTAGTGGGCTCAAAGCATCACAACTATTACATTTCATTCAGGCTAAAGGCATGTGACTGACACATGCAGAAGTAAGAAGCCCTAGCACAGAAATGAGTTCTTTGGTAGCAGCTTAGCCACCCAGAAATTTTCAGCTCAGTCAGAAAATATAGAAAATATTACCATTTAATTTTTAACATTCAATCCAAATCATTGGACTCAATGAAAAAACAGTGTTTTAATACTTATCTAGCACAAGAAGTTAAAAGAATCTTTTAACTGCTGATTGGAATGGTCTTAAAAATCAAGCAATCCTCCCTTTGACTTTTTGTAGAATAGAAGTTTCAAGTTCAAACATATCAGTCTGTTTTGTTGACACATGCGTTTCTGAAAAAAGGAACTGTAGGAGGTTGGACTTCTAACATGTTCGCAAGCTCATGTATTTTACCATCAATAACACATGCTACAGCTCCTAAGTCATCGGCATAAATAACTCATTGATTGTCAGAAATCATGATGCCATTACCTTATCAATCAAATTCCCATAAAATATCTAACCCCGATCCAACATTAAGAAATTGCACCCTTTATTAGCACATCCTATAATCCAAAAATTTCATCATTCCCCCATTTGTGGGTTGTGACACGTCATTCTGTCAATTCTAGACACGTGGGACCTCTTTATAATGCTTCAAAAACCCAAACTTATCAATATAACTAGATATTAACGATAACCCAACCACAACCACAACCACAACCACAACCACTTAATCATATATACTTTTTATAAACTCTAGATTTCGTAGCAAAATCAAATGACCAAAATCCTGCCTCATTTTGTGCCTATCTAACTGAAATGACAAAAAAGTCAAATAAAAAACAAAGCACCCACTTGATTATTGCCAAGAATTCCACCATTTTCACAAAAAAATAATTTCCAGTCAAACTCAAACGTCATGTCAAGACACACATAACCAAGGAGGGGGCCTTTTCGTCAGAAAATAGTTATCAATTTCTAATTGGACAGCGCATGACACCGCAACTCACCCCGTATACTTTCCGGGTTGCCTCGTCAAACCAATTTGACCGTCCACCAGAACACAACATGAAACAACAAAACTGAAAATCAAATAAACAAATAAAGTATAAAGGATAATAGGCAACGAGTCGACTCACTTTTCTGGCAACCAGTACCGGCGGCGAACCCGTCACCTTGAAAACCTTCTGCACATATGCAACGGAACCCTTGCCCTCCAGTAGGAAGGGTAACGTTCTTTAACACGGCATTTTTAGAGCAATTTTCATTATTGCGATGAAGCCACCAACCCAACTCAACTCGTTGAAACTCCAGCAAGGCGCCCGAGTCTCCGACCGAGTTAAGAGCAAAGGAAGACAATAGAGATGTGCACCCAGCCCGATTCAAATCTTCGAAGTTCAACACAATTGTTTCACTCTTTGTTTTAAAAGAGTAGCAGGTTATATGATCACTTTTATTATCACATGAGCTCAAATTAAACTGTCGCTCAACCAAACTCGTTGAGACAACGCAGTCGTTTTGGCTACCAGTACAGTTATGAAGAAGCAAACTATTCTGTGACGTCATCCCGTAATTGTAGCCGAAGAGCGGACGGAGAGAGCTCACCTGGCGGTTACATTTCGCCGGCAGGTTAACGAAGATACTGTCCGCCGTCACATTTTGCACGTCAAACTCTCCAATTCTCACGGACTCAGTTGTGGGGTCGCAGTGCAGTCGGATCGGGCAACCCGCTGAGAACCCGAACGGGTACGGTACAGATTTAAGTAACTTGCTTGTTTTACATGTTTTCTCACAGTGTTCTGCGGCTTCCACAACAGAGATAGCGAAAATCAAAATAACTGAAACAAAATTTACTCGTTGAAGAATCATCAGTCATAACCAGTCTGTAAAAGCAAAAGAGAGAAAAAAAAAATATTGATTAAACAAATCAAAAGATGGAAAATCAACGGTTGATCAGAAGAACGCAAATTAGTTTGCTACTATATTTGTATTTTGACTTGGAAAGAGCAATTAATGGAGGAAATAAAGGAGAGTTGGGGAGGCGTTGGGAAGCCATCTATATCAATAAATGCAGAGACAGAGGTCCATTTATGGTTCATAAAGCATTCATTTGTTGGTTTTGCTAACAAAACGGAAAAAAAAAAAAAAATTGAGGTGGTTATGAGCTTACTGCTTACCTCTAAGCTTTGTAAATGCTCTGCAATTTCCAATTCGTCAAGAAAGAAATATGGAGTTGTAGCCAAAATGAAAAGTTAGAAAACAGTCCGTGCGATTCTGAGAAAGCTCCCTCTTTTTCACGTCTGAAAACGTGTGAACAGCAATTCTATGAAATGACAAAAAATACCCTCTTTATGAACCTTTGAAAAATATTAGAGAAAAAATTTAATTAATTATCATTGTAATTACTAAAGAAGATTATTTATCTTCATAACTAGGTCACGTGTATCTCGTGCGATTGAATTTTAGAGTGATATGTGTCCTTTTGTTTATTTATTTCTCTGATAATCATAAGTTGTTGAGATAAGTTTATGCGTAACTCAATTAATCTTTTGAAGTCTTTAAAATCTTAAAATTAATAGTCGAACAATCCTCTGTCCACAAGGAGTTAATTTATTATATTTATTTATCAAAAAAGAAGAATCATTAGTTAACCTATTAGGTGGATGAATTCTCCTTTTATATTTGATGTTAGATTTGTTACATTCTCTCCCATCCCACCCAGCCATGTGACGAGACCCTTATCACAGGTGAAGTCTCCTACCTACTTGATTTGTCACCGACTAAAAGTTTTACACTTAAAAAACTAACTTATTAGATGAAAATATTTTCTTTTATAAACCCAAAACCTCTCTAATACGCTTTTAATATAAGATTCGTTGCAAATTATTTACTAATGTGAATTTTAACAATAATCAACAGATTAAAAATGAATTAAATGAAGAAAAAAAAATGTGCGAAAAGTGTTGTGTAACTAACCACCCTGAAAAAGGTTTGAGGAAATGGCCTTGTTGATTTGAGTGTGTATTAAATTTTATGAGGATTAGGCGAGAATGTTGAGAGGCAGGAAGCACGCAATTGCAAATTGTTTGACTAGAATAAAAGTTTGTGTGTGTAGTGTGTACACCATCCATTCTAATCATCCTCTTGATGCTTCATCAAAAACTTTATGATTTGAAATAGAATGATGATTTGAAGGTGCGATCGGAAGTGGAACCCACTTAAATGATTCCCATTCCCATTCCCACATATATTCATTTAAATATATAAATAAATACAACTTGATTTAGGAATAATCAAAAGCTAGAATTAAAAATGTATTATTATTTTATAAAACCTTTAAGTCAACCGGACCAAGCGTACAACTACAAAACTTATTTTAATACATGTTATTTACGAAAAGCATACCTTAATAAAGGGAAACATTGTTATGTTACCATTTTTTTTTTTTTTTGTAGACAAGACAGGCTAAGTCTGAAAATTAGAAGTTAGTCTAGATCAGATTACGTATATCTTGATTAGTCTTTCTAATCAATAATATTAGTTATATTTTTTATGATTCGAACCTAAAATCACAGGAAAAACAAATCATTTAACCTCAAACATTTACCATTAAACGAACCTATTGTTGGTTATATTACCATCTTTAAATTAAAACAAATATCATAAATAACATCTACTATTAAAATATGTTGACTTTTGCATAGAATAAATTAATGAGATTATTGCGTAATTATTAATTAGGTAATTGTAGTTAAGGAATGTAGTGCAACAATTATCTTTTACATTATAGAAGAAATTAAATGCTACACTAACAAGTGAAATCGTGGATGGAACCGGTACAACTACTGTTTAAGATGGCTTGGTGGGTAGGTTAACTATTTTTGTGGTATACGCAGTGTCCTGTCTTTAACAATGCTCTTACCTCTCACCTTGCATTATCTCTTATGTTTATTTCTTATATTTTATGTTGACAAAATACAACATATTACATTCAACACATTTTTAGCATTACTTGTAAAATATTCAACATGGAATTTGACTGCTTTTTTAATATATAAATATTTCTTTTCTTCTAAGTTAATAAGAGATTGACAAATTTAAAGGTTTTAATTAATTCATATTTTCAAATTAATTTTAGGATTTTATTTCAAACAAATACTTAGAAGTAGAGTAATAAAGCATCTGATGGAGCAAACAAATAAACCTTAATCATCAATTTTCCTTGCAAAATCTTCATGCGCCATAGTCTTCAAGTGTGTTATGTGTGAAATAATGGTGACGTTATGCAACCTACCAAAGGGTGACATGTGTATTTATTAAACATCATCAATGTGGTGAATCTAACTATTTGTTAGTAATCGCGTATGTTTTAAATGATAAGTCACAATTGTGTCATAAAAGGAAGGTTAAAAATGTTCTGTTTGGATGCTTAACAATCTATGAGAGTTCTTTGGTCGCCACTTAATATCTTATGTTTCTCCATTATAAAAACATAATGCTCCATTCGAAAAACGATGATTATCTCTCTACATAAATCACATTAAAGCTCTCAAATATTACTCTCTCTCTCTATTAATTAATTTCATATCGTTAGCGATCTCAATTGTAGTATCTCATAAATGCAATTACAATGGACGTAAGAGTTGCTTTTAAGCTTCTGAACCACTTTAAAAGTCGATTTTTGTCTGTTTCATTTATTTTACTTCATTAATTGCTCAAAGGTAATTAAAGGTCTAACACCCTAATGTATCACGTGTGAGTTCGTTGCGACTTGCATTTGCTTATTTCGTTGATGAAAAATCACGTATCAACAAAGTGGATGTTAAATGTCGTCGATGTTTCATTCCCTCGATCCTCTACTCAAATGTGTTCTCCTTGTTAAATGTACTCTTCTTGCTCAACCTTCTCTTCTTGGACAAGAGGCTTAGCTTCAATGTTTACTTCATTCCCAATCTCTTTTGATGTGTGGTCTTCATTTTGTACCATCTCATAATTTTCCATGGCTTCAATAATTTCTTTAGGAAGTGCTTTAGGCGTCTTGTCTTCGTCCATAATTGGTGAGGCATGTATTCTTTGAAGACGTGTTCTTCTTCTAATTCTTAGTCGGGATTCAACTTGAAAAACTAATTTGAGGACATCAAACAATGTATGATTAGATATAGATGTTCGTTATAGTCCATGCGGAGTAACAACCGTTGATATTCAACAATATATTCTCAGACAGATCTATTACCTTGATAGCAACTCACGTATTGATATAACAACTCCTGAAAATGCTCTTGAGAAATAAATCGTTCTTTCAAAGCATGTTTTTATCTCGTATCATGATATTTGATGTAGTTTATCAAACCTACATTTTGCAAACTTTCAATCGTTCCACCATACTAAGGCATATTTAATAGATAATCAATAACCTTGATATGTGTCCATGCCGGAATATATCAGTTAAGAAATCTTTAATAGCTTCAATCCAATCAAGAAAAGCTTCACCATGAAAATCCCTGTTGTAAGTTGGAAGTGAACTAGCACGAAACTGAGGCTATGGTACCAATTGATGTAGTACGAAATTTGGATAGATATTAGATACGCTTTAGCTCGTAACGGTTCAAATCCACGAACAACAGGTCTCGAATCCACGACAAAACAATTCATGAAAGAACTATTTGAGAAATTTTATTATGAATCCATTAATTGATCATTGTTTGTTGTTATACTAAACTAATCATAATAATACTAGAAGAAATAAGAAAACCATAATATTATTAGAAGAAGGAATTATAAAATAAGAAACTACCTCCTTAATTTAACTGGAATCCTAATACTGTATAATTAAACTTCCAAATATACCGTCCTAATCAAAATTAGAAAATATAATAACAAAAAAAGAAAATAAAAACTAATCCTAAGTTGGAAAAATCTATCCTACATCAAATCCTGAAACCATAAACTGATCATCTGTCATTTGTGGCATTTAATCAAACTTTTTATATTAATTAAACGACGAAGCAGCTTTTTATGACCATGCGATGGGGTCAGTGGACCGCCCAACACGCTACGCCGAATGCCGGAAAGTAACTGCAGGATTTGCCTCATTTATCATTTAATTAAACGTCATAATCATCGAATTTATAATAGTCCACCGTCCCAAACCATGGAAATCAAACTTGCAGGACGGGTTTAATTTACTTAGTTCAATTGTAATATTGAAAGTGACCAAACTGATTGAGTTTGGGTTAGGTAGTTAGTGAAGTTTTCAAACTCATTTTTGGCACGTTGCGGGACAAGTATCATGGAAATTAACCTAACAGCAGTACCTGGAAGTTACCTGTCTACTTATAAATTATAATGTCAATTTCAAGAATATGTCCGTCCATGGCATTGTGGTCAAGTAAATAGCTATATAATTATTAACTCGTTAACTTCATCCATGCATCACTGAAGATATTTTAATTGATATGGACCATTAAAGTCATCGGGACCATGATTAAGTAGTTGCCCAGGCCATGGAAAAGATAAAGTAAAAGAAATTTGTTTGGATAAAGAGGAAACAATGGTTATCACGTACATCACTTTCTTGCTTTTGGTACAGGATGCCAAAATTATTTTGTGGTACTGAAGACTCTCATCACTCTTTTGCTATGGCAGAAAGCCATGTGCCCTTGACTTGTTCTTCACCCCTTGCCACGTTTATAGACCAGTGACAAGTCCGTCATCCCTGCCCTGTTTTCAACTTTTACATCAATCAACAAGGAATGACGTCACTTCTCTTGAACTATGGATAACGGGAAGATAAACTCGTATATGGAGGATCTGAGGATGCATGCATGCATTTGGAGATATTATGTAATGAATTGCAGTGATTGAATAGCTCTCTGAACTCATCAAAGGACTAGATCTGCTAATTCTATCATCGAATTGGAACAAAGATATCTGGGAAAAGATATGTCATTGGTACTATGGAAATTTAGTTAAATTAAGATGAAACAGCTCTGTCTACTGTCTACTGCACTCAAAGGGAAACACCATTCTAAAATACAGTACTGCCAACAGCACACAATTAGGAGACAGATACACATACTAATCAAACTCATTCATGTGGTTATTGAGACAAGTATTATTTGGCTGTCTGGATCTGGAATGAGCTAGGCAACTGTACACTACTTATATTATAATGTACACTACTTGATTAAAATGCCTTAATGATTTCTTTATGCGCAATTCTTCCTTGTGACAAAAGGAAATCTGGACTGGAATTAGATGCTTTGAGGGTTATTCCTATTATGAGATTAAGATGCACCGTATATCACCAAATATTAATCTTGCATAACGTGTAAGATATTCTAAACTAAATGTATTAATTAATAAAATTGTGACTATTTGACCATATCAAATTGCAAAAAGATTTTCTTTTTTAAAGATTCAAATTTTTTTTTTTTTGGTTTTTTCCGAGCAGAAAGAAAGCTGTGAGTATGAGAGAATTGGGTTTCATAGGAATTTTCGCGGAAATATTGCTTAGAACCGTGGCTGCTCTTTAAGAAAATGATCACAAAAAGTTATATTGGATTGGGGGAGAAGTTAAGGATGTTGAATCAAATTGCCATAGTCAAAAGGTCAGTTAGAAGCTATTCATAAATTGAATTTGAATGTGCAAGTAGTTGACAGACCATTTTAGCTGAAAACGTTGACCCAATTGGTTGGCCATGAGTTGCAGAAGTGTAAAATCTGAATCATGCCTAACAACCCACATGCAGACCCTATAGATAGATAAATACCAGAATGTTATGAAGCTAAAGTGTCTCACACAGAGTTTGATTCGTTACTTTTCCAAGTATTGAACGCGTTTGCGTTTCACACTCGCAACTTGATCCTTTGTCCAAGTTGACTGAGATCTAGGCATAACTCATGTCCATGCCAGTTGAACCGGAGTATGATTTCATTGATTTATATAGATAGACCCGAAAGGGTACGCCAAATTATATTTATTTGGACTGGGTCGCAATCGGTCTGACCCAATATTGTTGGATCTTATACAGATCCAGTTAAATAGTTTTTTTGGAGTGGATCTAATGATAGGAATGGGTGTGAGGCGGGGCGGGTTTCCCATTCCCTGTCTTCGTCCCCACCCTGCCTCGTCCTTGTTACAGGGATGACAGGGAATCTCCATCTCCACCTTGGACAACAGGGAAAATCCCCGGACTTCTTCTTTAACTTCTTATTCTTCAACTGGTTCGGCCACATCATCATTGCGACTTCTTATTGTTAAGTTGGTTTGGGTTCTGTTTTAGGGTTTTAAATCTAACACAAGAGAGGAAGCGAAGAGAGAAAGTTTAGTGGAATCTGTTCAAAGGGTTTTTCGAAATTAACTAGAACAATGTGAAACCCTAAATCCAAAATTGAACAAAAAAATTGTAAACTAACCCAAAACACTCACCGATTTGTCTGAAGGACGCGACGACGATTGGAATCGATGACAATCGACTATTTCTTCTGTATAAACGGAGATACGCTGAAGTCCAAATGTGAGAAGAGAGAAGAAGATCACAAAATCGGATTTAAAGAAAGAAGACGATCATAAAATGGGAGAAGAAAGGAAGAAAAATCAACTTATTTATACAACGGATTTTGGTCTATCCGTTTCACTATTCGGTTCGGGGAGGGGAAAGGCGAGGCAGGGAGACATCTCTCCTCGTCCCCTCCTTGTCCTGGGGGACGGGGAATTTTCTGGTCCCCTTCCCTGGAAAAACAGGGCAGATAGTCAGACACCCATCTTTATCTATTGATACTCGACTAATAGACTAAAAAATCTCATTTTTTTTAATAAATTTTATAATGAAAAATTTATTCTCATATTAAATTAATTTTAATTTTCTATTCTTTATCAATACTTTTGACATTCCACTCTTATGTAACAAACCCTATTTTTTTTTATGACATTCAATTTATTTTTAGAAAAAAAAATAGTTTAATAGAGGAAAAATATTTGCAATGGAAAATATCAAGTTATAAACAATACAAAATTGTAAGTTCTTAATTGATTCACATATAAATTTATTATTATTATTTTTTTGAAAATTTTGGTAACTATTTTAATCTATATATTTTTTGTGTTGTTTAACTGTGTTATGTTCTTGAGATTATTTATACGAATTTTTTTAGCTTTCATTTTTTTTAATGAAATTTCAATTTAATTATCTAAAATTATATTTAAAGAATAACATTGTTGGGGGTATATAGCATAAGTAAAAGAAATAAAATGTTAACTCTTTAAAATATATATTAAAAAAAAATGGAATGAAGGACATTCATGAAATTTATGGAGTGCTATAAGAAAAAAAATTGAATATTAAGTTATATATTAAGAAAAAATACTGTTATCCTTAGAACTGAGTCATACAACCAGATATATATATATATATATAACCAGACAAAAAAATAAGACAAAATAGTTATTTTACATGAATTTTGTGTAATTTTTATTTGATTGTATGTCTAGTTTGTATGACTCAATTGAAAATATAATATTATTGCTTAAGAAATGAGTTTTGTTTAGGTAATTAGTATGGTGCGAATAATTCCAATTTTTTTTTTTTTTTTTGTATTTTATTTGTTACCAATCATTAGTCGAAGTTTATAAGATTTGTTTGTATATATAGTATTACTTAAACTGAGTTCAACAAAGAATTTTAAAGAGATAATAATTTGAGATTGGTAATTTTAGAATAAGTTAATTTTTTTAATAAATTTAATCGTTAATCGGCTTATAAAGAGATGTCCGTGTAGTATTATTACATATGTTTTCAGCTCATGGGACATGTGGTGATTTTCTATTAGAACTCTCGTGTTACTCTCATACGCACACCTTACACCCTCTTTATTTTTATTTATTTATTTATTTTTTAATTTTTCAACTTATTAACTTTTCATCTTAGACTTGAGTATGTATGACTGTATGAGCATGCATGAAGCGGGTTTCAGGTCCTCAGGAGTCAGGAGTCAGGAGTAAAGAAAAATCTCCCGCTTAGTATAAAGTTTGAGAAAAATATCTTACACTTAATGTTGATGATATGTTAAATTCAAATTTGGTATTTTTGGGCCTTATATGTTAAATTAATCATATTATTATTATATGAGAAGTGATTTTGAGCCCAAAAAATTGATTAGTGTC
>WYDK02118170.1:1487579-1514853 GCA_009867345.2 Toxicodendron radicans
AAAAAAAAAAACCTTTCTTAATCGTAAAAAAAGAAAAATAGTGCCGTTCATATGTGAAAATAAAGCTATAGAAAAAAAGAGTGGTCTGGGATTAAAATTGAAGTTTCTTATCCGCCTAAAAGTTAAAGCAAATCTGAAAGATTCTTCATAATTTAAACATTTTAAATTTGAGTGAAAGGCCGAAAGTTGGGCCAGCGAACTTGAAACTTTTATGGGTATGGATGGATCCTGTGGGTGGTATGGCCCATTAATAACTTTCTACTAGGCCATTTTTCCAACATAATGAGTGAGATTGAAAATGACCCAGATGATGAAATCGAAAATCACGCAATGAATTGAAGTTGGTGTTCAATGAAATATTTCCACCCTCAATTCAACGTCTCATTTCTTTAACCATTGATTTACACATTCAAGCTCTGCACAAAGTAATCAACAATACAATGTGCTGTAATTCTGAAATAGTTAAGAAAAGGTAGGCTCTAATTCCTTTCAGCTTCAAGCATGACGGCAAAGAGACCTTGATACCTTACCTTACCTTACCTTCACGCAAACTAGCTAGAGCTATAAGCTAATTCCCTATATTGAAGTCGAAGGCAGACCCAAATCCGGAAACTATATAATACTGCCGGGAGTGGAGTGGAGTGGTCCTTTGAATACACTTTGTTTAACGATCCACTCAATCGCCTCGCCTCGCCTCTAGTCTAGAGATGCCAACAACACGATGTAAAAGACAAAAGTTCTCTGGACCCCACCTGCACTTCACTAATTTTTTTTTTTAATAAATTAAATTAAATTAATAAAAACTACAGATTCCCCACTCCCAAGCACAGCTCTACAGCTACAGCTACAGCTATAGATGCTGCTGGTTTTCTTTTTCATTTTACTACTATCCTTTTTCGTTTTTTCCACACCCTCTCCCTCTCCCCCTCGCCAACTCCAAACACTCGCTTCTTCTATATTCTTTCGCTTTCTTTCGTTTTCCATCTTTCTCTTGCTTTATTCTAATTCTACTCCACCTAAATAATACCTGTCAATTAACAGACCCCTTCAAATTCAATATGAGATTTTAGGGATACTTCTATTAAAGAATAAAAAAGGAGAGATTGTCTGAATCGGAGAAAGAATGTCACCTCAGGGTACTTCGCCTGAAGATGGGATCCAGTACTCTTTCGCCACGGAATACGAAGGACCGCCGCTACCATACAATATTCCGCGGGCTGTCCCGATTAACGTTCAGAAAATACCAGTGGCCGCCGTCGTTAAGCAAGTGTCTCTCTCCGATAAGTTGGCGCTTCCGGTCGTGCAGCCGATAATATCAGCCGATAAGTTGAGTAAGAATTTCTCTAAAGAGCTCAAACCTAATTCGGTTGTTGATACTCGCGATTGCTGTGTTTCTAAAGAGACTGAACTAAAATCTGAAACAACTGTGTCTCCCACGTCTGTTATCGAGAGAGCAACTGATAATATCAACTGCGAATTGTCCGGTGAGTTAAGTAGCTCGGGCGCGTTAGAGTTTTCAAATTACGTGTCTGGTGATTTAGTTAATAGTTCAAATGCGTTTAATCGAAGTAATGAAAATTTGAATTCTGGAACCATTGAATTTTCTGATAGTTTTGAGAAATCACGGGACTGTTCAGGGAGATTGGGAGAATCTAGCCGTGGGAAAGAAAGTTTAGACTTTAATGACGAATTCAATCAGCCTGATTGGGAGTCAAATGAGTCTGTCTTGAGTATGGATTATCCGTCTTCACGGGTTTCATCCCGTAAGACTGGAGATTACTTTAATAGAAATAATGATGATGATATTCGTTATAATGGTGATGGTAGAAGAGGGCCAGTTGTTACTTTTCGTGATATTACTTCTGATGATGAGGATGATGATGATGATATGGGTCAAGAATTTAGTCAGGATGAACCGAGGATCCTGCAGAGAGTTAAGAGAGAGCCTGAAACAAGAGGGAAGAAAGGCACGTGTTATCGGTGTTTTAAGGGGAACCGATTTACAGAGAAAGAGATTTGTATTGTTTGTGATGCAAAATATTGTAGTAACTGTGTGCTCAGAGCAATGGGGTCAATGCCGGAAGGAAGGAAGTGCGTTACATGCATTGGATTTTCTATTGATGAGGCTAAGCGAGGGAATTTGGGAAAATGTTCTAGAATGCTGAAGCGGTTACTTAATGAGTTGGAAGTTAGACAAATAATGAAGACTGAGAGGTTGTGTGAGGTGAATCAGTTGCCTCCGGAGTATGTTTGTGTGAATGGAAAACCGCTTTGTCATGAGGAGTTGGTTATATTGCAGACGTGTCCTAACCCGCCAAAGAAACTAAAACCAGGAAACTATTGGTACGATAAAGTATCCGGTCTTTGGGGAAAGGTGAATATTGTATATTCAAGACATTTCATTTCTAGAAAGTTAAGTTAATCTTTTAGGATATTGATGATTCTTCTAAATTCTACAGGAAGGACAGAAACCCTCTAAGATAATCAGTCCCCATCTGAATGTTGGTGGTCCAATCAAACCAAATGCTAGCAATGGAAACACACAAGTTTTCATCAATGGTCGGGAGATTACAAAAGTAGAATTAAGGATGTTGCAGGTTGAATTTTAGGGACTTATTACTGTTTTATTCTTTTTCTCCCCTCAAAATCAATTTGCAGGAATGTTAAAGAACCATTTTTGTTGAATGTCACAGTTGGCAGGAGTTCAATGTGCCGGAAATCCACACTTTTGGGTGAACGAGGATGGATCATATCAAGAGGAGGGACAGAAGAATACTAAAGGGTATATTTGGGGCAAGGTATGGTTTGTGTCAAAATTTTATTTTCGACATTGTGTTTTGTCATTTTGGTTCTTCACATTGATTATGCATCTTTGCTGTTACATTCCTTCTCAGGCCAGGACAAAGCTTGTTTCTGCTGTCTTGTCCCTGCCTGTTCCTTCGAAATCTTCAAATCTTGGCGGAGAACAATTGAGCAGTCAGCTTAGCAGATCTGTTCCTGATTATATTGAACAGAGAATACTTCAGAAATTGCTTTTAGTTGGATATAATGGATCTGGGTCAAGTACGATATTTAAGCAGGTACTTCTTAATGGGGAACTTCAGCTTCTAAATTCATTTTGATTGCAATTTTTTTTATTTTTTTCTGTGGGATATCCGTCCTTCTCAATCTAATACGGCTTTAGATGAGTGTCATATCCTTATCTATGTGGACTTCCCTGTCTTGTTTTGACAATAAATTTAAGTGAATTGACCAAGCTGGTGTTCTTGAATTACATATTGCTAATGAGAGAAGAGCTCCCCAAAATATTTGAGCATTATGCCATAGTGATAAAGTATTGTTTGTGGGTACTGTGATAATCATAACATGTTTGCAGGACATTTGGTATATTTTGTGATATGAATGTCTACTCTTGTTTCCATGGGGATTTTAAATTTCTCTTTTATCATTTTTCTTAAAAGAATTGATTTTGACAAGCCCAGTGAAATTGTAAATAACGATTTCTGTCTGGTCCCTAGTGGTTGGAATTAATGGGTTTTTGGAGTTTACTTGATAGTTGCACAACCATACCAATCATATATGATTTTATTGCAAATTGGATAGGGGCAATAGTTGAAACTTGTTTTTCCATATACCCTAAGTGTAGCTGGACCTCTGAACCAAAATGTTTTGATTCTGCTTCCATTTTCTTTGATGTCTATAAAGTATTTGTCAGCATATTACCTGTTAATTTCTGATAATCTTTAACACATTTACTATCTCAAATTATTCAGGCCAAGATTCTTTATAAAGCTGTACCATTCTTGGAGGATGAGCGTGAGAATATCAAGATAAAGATCCAGAGCAATGTGTATGGCTATCTTGGTATACTCCTTGAAGGTCGTGAGCGTTTTGAGGATGAAGTTTTGAGTGAAAGGAGGAAGAAACAATCTTCTGATGAAACCAACCCGATTGGTGAGAATATTATTGGTGTCTTCTTCTCTCTTCTCTTTGACTTCATGTTTATTGAATACACATATATATATGCCCATCAATGTCTTGTTACATAATTATCAGGTAGGATTGTATTGTTTAAATTATTAACTTCCAACCGTGTCAGGGGCTACATTCAGCATGGCTGAATAATTGTTAATATATTGAGCTTACTTCCTACGTGTCTGAGTTGAGTTTTTCTTGTTTGGTAGAGAGTTGTGATGGCAAAACAATCTACGCTATTGGCCCAAGGCTTAAAGCATTTTCTGATTGGCTTTTGAAGACTATGGTTTCGGGCAATTTGGAAGCCATTTTTCCGGCTGCTAATCGTGAATATGCACCGTTGGTTGAAGAGCTGTGGAAGGATGCAGCCATTCAGGCCACTTACAAACGGAAAAATGAATTGGAAATGCTACCTAGTGTTGCTAGTTATTTTCTAGAGCGGGTACAATCTTGCTTGATATTCTATGCTCTGTTAAATTTGTTAAATTATGAACACTCATGCTTAAATTTATTTTATTGGCATGAATATGTTTTTTTCCAATAGTCTATGGTCACTGGCAAATTTAGAAGTGTAAGCATTAAAATAGGAGAAAATAATTGTGATTTTAAGATGCTTTCAGATCTTGTAAAATACAGAGACACTGCCTTCCACATGAATGGTTGTCTGGCCACGTGACATGAATGTTACTAGTACATGATAACCTAGGCATTGAAAGGGAAACATTGGAACGTCCTTGGACTTCCTTACTAGATTTCTTGTTGCAGCAAGCAAAAGAACTCTTAAGATCTGGCTGAAGATCTTCAATGAGACTGCAAGAAGAAACAAGGGTTTTCTTTCTTTTGGTTCTTATTCTAAATTAGAAAAAGAAAATAAGAAGTCAGTGAGGTGCATTGTAGTTCTACCAGAGGTTCTAATTATAATCTTACTTGCACTGGGTTGGTGGGACTAAAAACCAAAAAAGAAACAAGTTGACCCTGCTATGAATAGATGTGCCCACAACTTTTCTGGACTTTCAGTTTGTTAGTAGGCAACTATGAATTATAGATACAAGTTATGTTGTACTGAATCCTGACTGAATAGGATCAATTAAGTCAACTTTGTTGTGAGCTTAAGACAAATGAAACTCAGTTTGTAGAAGAGACCCTTGTATCCCTTTTCAAACATTTAAACTGAGTTCTTAATTGCTCTACAGTCTCGTCTCAAAAAAATAAAAAAAATAAAAAGGAAAGAAAGAAAAGAAAAGAAAGTTGCTTTACAGAACTTGTATTGAAGCTTAGATGATTTAGTTAATAAGATTTCAAGTCATCACAGAAGTCATGTGTTTAATTGATATGTCTGCATGTAGATTTCACTAATTGTAATTACGATAAACTGTAAACTGATGCAGGAGAGATCATTTTGATTAGTTTTGCTGCAATTAGTTATTATTCTTTTTATTGTGAATGTCAGCTCTTAGGAACCTTCTAAAGATGATTGGATGAAAAAGTGGTTGTACTTGAATTTTACACGACTTGTTTAGTCTGCATTGCATACAGAGAAGCTTTTTTGCGAAAAAAAGTTTGCTGCTTAAATTGATGTTAACTTAAAGCAAAGATGGTAGTTTATCATTTTGGGCTTAGTTTGTATGTGACTGATAAACTTTGAGCTTTGAAAGATGTAATTAAGGTTCAAAGGTTGTCAATATGTCAAGCTCAAGCTGGTATGAATTATATGGTACATTTACCATCTGTCAAGTTCTCAATCAATATCAACCAGCATCTTGGTTACATGCATGTGTCATGCCATAGATACTTGTTTTTCTTTTACTTTTTTCAGGATAGTAAGTATGATTACTGTTGTTACTGTTTCTAATATACTCTTTCACTCTTCAGGTTATTGATATATTGAGAACAGACTATGAACCATCAGATTTGGATATCCTATATGCTGAGGGTGTTACTTCATCGAATGGGCTTTCTTGTGTGGACTTCTCATTTCCCCCCTCAGCTTTTGATGCGAACAGTGAGGGTGCTGATCAGAATGACTTGCTTAGGTAGGTGCTAGTGCTTGATATCCTGCAGAAAAAAAAAAAAAAAAAGTAAGCTGCCACCAATATTTTTGTCTAGGGCCCCACCAGGCTATAGCACCTTGGTAACTTTTGGTGATCTGTATAGTTAGTAACATGTCTGTATGTTCGACCTGATTATGTGTGGCTTTGACTGGTTGGTTTCCGATGTCACATTTGAAGTGGGGTTTACCTGCAATGGTCATTTATCTAGGAAATAGTGCCTGTCAAGAATCTTATATACTTTGCATCAGCAGTACTTGGGGAAACCCACTGGCCTGAGATGTGTTACCGTTGCATCCACTATTCTTTGGCTAGTCTCAGTTTCCTGTACAAATTGAATAATGATTCGATATCCAACCTTCAATATTGATCTTTTGTGGACATTTTGATGTTAATTTTGTCCTCTACTGCCTTATTATTATTATTATTATGTAAATTTATGCTTTCCATTGTCATTAAGATTATTCTTTCTGGTGTTGGTTATCAGGTACCAACTAATTAGAGTACAGGCCAGAGGCCTTGGAGAAAACTGCAAATGGCTAGAGATGTTTGAAGATGTTGGAATGGTCATTTTCTGTGTAGCCTTGAGTGACTATGACCAATTCTCTGTTGACGGGAATGGATCTCTCACTAACAAGATGATACTGAGCAGGAAATTCTTTGAAAGTATTGTTACCCATCCAACCTTTGATCAGATGGAATTCCTTTTGATCTTAAACAAATTTGATCTGTTTGAGGAAAAAATCGAACGGGTGCCTTTGCATCAGTGTGATTGGTTTGATGATTTTCATCCGGTGATCAGCCATCACCGCAGCAGTAGCAATAGAAACAGCATCAATCATAACCCCACATTGGGGCAGTTGGCTTCCCACTATGTTGCTGTTAAGTTCAAGAGGCTTTATGCATCTCTCACAGGGCGGAGATTGTATGTTTCAATGGTGAAGGGATTGGAGCCCAATAATGTTGATACTGCTCTGAAGTATGCAAGGGAGATTTTGAAGTGGGATGAAGAAAGAGCCAACTACAGCCTGAGTGAGTACTCAATGTATAGCACTGAGGCAAGCTCCTACTCTCATTGAAGTTAACCAGAAAAAGCCTTGTAAATGGGTTCTACATTGTCAGTGTATATATATCATAGCATGTAAATGAACACAAGAAGATTGTTTCATTCCACAATCAACAGCTGTAAGATTATTGAGACCAGTTTAGGTATTATTTTGTACTGTCATGCAGATAGCAAATTTATTGGTGTACTAGCCCCCACGGTGAGAGTGAAACATTTATATTTACATGTCATGTTTTTGCAGTGAGCCGACTACTTGACATTCTGCATTTATATTATGTTTATATACCCATGCCATTGATTGGTTATATGTTTTTTTGCAATAGAACTGAAGAAATATCTGATCTAGTTAAGGTTAGGCTGTAGCATTCTCTTAACATGATGTTCACTAACAGCATTTAATTTGGTGGGATGAAAATTGTGGCTGGGAAGTTGCAGTTTCTCAAATTCTCTGTACATCAGCAAGTGTGCTTGTATGAATGTGTAGCCATGGCAAAACAGCAGTTGTGCAATGTCTTCGATGCAGGTATTGTGTTTAAACAGGTATATTCCTCCTTTGAAAAGGTGCAGTAACACCTTAAAATTAATCATCTCTGCTTGACGGGTTGTGTTTCGAGTAACTACAAATAAAAGATTATGGAACAAGGAGTTCCATAACTATTAAGTATTTTCAATTGTCAAGTATATAATAGAGAGGGCAACCTTAGGGGATTGTGTATGATTTCAATTCAAAGTCTTAGGTTTAATTTTTCATTGTGGCAAAAGTAGAGTCTTTTGTTCATGATTTATCTAGGAGGCCATGACGGTATATTGCTTCAGGATAGTTTCACATAAAGATTAATTGTAATACGCATAAATTGATCCGAACATCTCAGTAATAAAAAAAAAAAAAAAAAAAAAAAAAAAAAAAAAACCCCAAAAGATAAGACACAGAAAATGTGGGGCTAGAATCTATTAGAAACTGCTCATTTTCTTTAAATTTTGCCGTCAAAGAGTTCCTTTGGTCTTACAAGAAGTAGAACGAAGGAATTATTGATGTGACATATACAAATGGAATGTACATAAATAGAAATGAATTGATAGCTTATGAAAATGCAGATGATCCTAGTGGTTGAGAAAAGAAGCAACAAAACAAATATCCTAACATGTCCCGAAAATTCTCCTCAAATTTCAAAGAGAGACGCCAATATTCGAAGATTATCCTGGTATTTTCAGTCATCAACAAAACTGTATCGGGCCCGCTCCTGGTTATTCAACAGAATGTTTTTGGCAGCCCAACCTAGTGCTGAGATTTGTTCATTTAGCATGGACAAGTTCCCTTGGGCACATCGCTTACTGTCCTCAATCAATTTAAACCATTCCTTGTCCTTGAGAATCAAGTCTGAGGCATCACTAGCTCCGACCATTTTCTCCCACCAACTACTCAGTCGGAGAGCCTTGCGGACATAGCATGCCTACACCACAACAAATATGTTTTATTATGTTTAAGCTCAACAATAAAGTTGAGAAAATACAAGAAAAGAATTGTAGTCCATCTGCCCATGGAAATATAACTGTATATGTATCGCAGAGCAAAAGTCCTTTTACCTGCAACAAGCCCATGATAACATCCGTAACACTAGCACCTTCTCGTAGACAAAGAAGGATACCAAGCTAAAATGTCACCACAGGGGCAAAAAGAAGAAAGAAAAAGAAGATTAGCATTAGCAAGTGAGTGCTATATAATTCTGACAGCCGAATAAGTTCATTATTGCGATACTCACTTGCCCATTTCCTGTCAAACCTTTGCTGAAAATCTCCATGCACACGAAGTAATAATCTTCGTCAGTTAAAGACTGCATCACTGTCATTGACGACTTCGGCATCTGACACTTAGGATTTAAGCACCCTATTCTGATGGGACACAATTCGTTGCCTGATACAAATCTCACTAGTTATATTTAACTTTCATCTATGATATGCCTTAATTCTAGCTCAATACAAAGCACCAGAATGCACTTAAGAAACACCAAAACCCACCTTTGCTCCATAGAAAATCAAAGCTTTCCTCTTTACTGACTTCTGCTGGAGAAGGCACATGTCCTGACTCAATCCATTTATCAAGTATGATTTCAAGCCTATCCTAAATACATATAATAATGAAAGTGAGATATGAGGCAAATAATTGTTTTTTGCAAATCGAAAACTAATCCCCATGGAAAATAATGTATATCAAACCAACATAGCTATGTGAGAGTGGGTGGGGTAGGATTGCTTGAGGATTCACTTAAGGAAGAAAATATTTAGAACTAATGCAGAAAAATTAATGTATACTGGGTAAGCAGAAAAGAGAATTAAGGAGAGAGTGAATGCATTCTTATCATTTTTGGGTAGAATGATAAGTAATCAGTTGTCTATTAATTTTTAACATTTTTGGAAACTTTCTAATGAGCTACCTCTCGTCTATTAGCTGAGGAAATAGATGCCATGAATATGGGAGTAACTTCAAGGGTTAGGCAGAGTGGTTAAAGCCCTTGGTTTCAGATCATGCAAATCTCTTTGGAACCACCTACTTGAGATTTATATTGCACAAGTTTCTTGGATACCAAGGTTGTAGGGTTTGAAATAGCTCCCAATGAACAAATATGACAGGTTGATGGAATTTTGGTACCACGAAAAAAGGAGGGCAGGTGGGGGCAAGCATATAAACATCAGCTGAGAAGTGGATTTTGTATTCTTTCAAAGAACAGAAAATTAAGGCAAACCCTCATTTTAAACTCTTAAATAATAGATTAAAATACAGAGCTAACCAACCTTAGTTAATGTTTGCAGATGGACATGCTTAAGCCCTTGATATATCCCAAGGAGGTCAATTGCAGAGAAAATGGGGTATACTAGAAAAGGTAAACCTGCTTGCAATCTTGCACATCAATAACAAATTAGGAAATCACAAAACACTTCAAGAGCAGGCTCAAGAGGCAGGAGACATCATTTCTCCACAAATCAAGGTTAACTTATTTCTCAATTCATTTTGATCCATAGAACATTATAAACTTCACCAAGGAACTCAATAACATAATAAAGATCGAAGAAGAAAAAACCTTTGATTGTTCTTCAGCAACATATTAAAAGATGCAGCAATCATGAGACCAAGATTATCAAAGCACACCGTTTGAATCTGACACACAACAAAACTTAGGTCCTTTAACATATGAGATATTAGATACAGGATATTATGCACGCCAGAAAGAATGAGAACCTGCGCTTTTGCAGAAACTTCACCAAGGTTATCAGCCACTGCAAAGCTTCGATGAACTGCAGACTGTTCATTCAGAGTGATGACATCATTATTCCACTTGAAAGATTGTCAAAACAACTTTAGAATTGTCAGAAAGAAAAATGCATTTTGAAGAAAGTCCTTTTAGAATAAAAAATGGCTACAGTGGTGTGGTAGGTATACATTCAACATAAGCAGAAAAACTCACTGGGAAGTAAAGCATTAACAAGTGATTGCTGGGCTTTGCAAATATTACACGCCTCTATAAGTCATACAAGCATGACGCTTTAAATCATTCTGTATAATATAATGATAACAAAACCAAACAGAAAAAAATATGCTTGAAGCAAAAAAGAAAAAGAAGCTGAAAAAATTAAAGTCATATAATAAAATCATGTATGCCCAACTTTGATACTTTCCTTCATAAAAGAATTGAAAATATAACAGACTATGCTACCAGACTGAAGAGGAGCTTGAGAGAATGTTAAAAACTGAATCTTACACCAGTTGCCAAGTAGCACGCAAGACTTATTTGTTTAGCGATGTTGGCTATAGAAGCAAGAAGCAAGAAATACTTGGGATATACAGGAGTCAGCAGCTCAACTCCAATGCTCAAACTGAACAGGACAGATGTTGAGAATCTAACCCTCTTCATAAAAACAGATAACAAAACATTAGTTAGTTATTTAAGTTCATATAAGATATCTCTACATTTTATTAATTTGGGGTTCTAAGATCCCTAAGAATTGCACTCCACATCACTTTGATTTAGGATTTTCAGATAAATCTATCCAAACACCAAATGCATTGATGAAGCTGCAGTACGGATGAAGAATAAGCAAATCTTAAGAGTAAATAAATTAAAACAAGTGACAAGGCAAGAAGTACAAGGCCTACCTTCAAATTGGTATCAAAAGCAGATGCTAGGCTAGCAGTGTAGATGCACCTACAAAACCGTCCAAGTCCATCCTTTAAAACCCAATTCAAGGCAGCTGCTGCTGGCAATGAACGTGAGTACCCAATTCCTATGGCGCGAAACATTGCCTGATAACAGAAACCAAAATTTCATCCCAATAATATTTCTTTTCTTTTTACTTTTAAGACTAATTTTCTCCAAATTGACTAATACATACCATGCGTAAAATACTGGTACAACTTAAAAGTCTAATTCATACACGCTAAAAGGTATTAATTTTAACAACTTATCTATGTGTAAACCCACTTAATCCCCATTTTCACAGTCAAATAACATCTCCTTTAAATTTACAAAAATACAAAAAATACACAGCTTACCACATGAATTTTATTCAGTCCAATTTTTTTAAAAAAAAAAACGGTTACCTGAGTAGCAAGAACTTGAAGAGCAGAACTAAACACGCGGTGCAAGAACTTCCACTTAACATAATTCATATAATTCTCACTCACTTGTTTGGGTAAAAAAAAATCCCTAAAAGCCAAACTACAAATCCTTAACAATTTCCTAAACCCATCGTCGAAATCCAAACCAAACGACGACGCTCCACCATCAACACTGACCAATTGCAAACCATTCCCGTCCCAGAAGTACCTCGAAACCCGACCTGACCCCCGAACCACCACCGGGAGCTTCTTGAGTCCAGCGGGTTTGGGCCCATTGTTTATGTCTTCCCCTGGTTCGTAGTTAATTGAGGTTCTCAACGAGTTGGTGGTTAAAGTTAGGGCTTTTCTGGGAGTGAACTTGGGCGTTTTAGAAATGAATTCTGGCAATTTTGAAAATTTCCATTGGAATTGGAAAGGGTGAGTATTTGTAGATGAGTTTAGAGAGGCTTGCATGAGAACCAGGGGAAGTGAAAATTGGATTTTTGGGAGTTAATTTTCCCGCCAAATTCTGGTGGCTTTGATAACTATAGGGTTTAGGGTTTTAGAGACAATAAACAGTATTGGTGTCTGCCTGTCTAGTGATGGTGAATCAAAGGGGGTGCGAATTGTACATGTTAAAAGTTAAAAGCGTAAACTTAAAAATGCACCGTTCTAAAACTGGAGAATAAAAAAGTAATTTTTCCAGATAATAGAAAAATAAATGAATTATTGACAGCTTTAATTGAAGAATTTTATGATCTTAAAACAAACCCAAAAGATAGTCTAAAGAACCCAATTTTATAACTTTTCTCTGTTGTGATGTAGTAGTTGATAATTGTTCAATCGGTTTTATTAGACTAATTATGAACTAACACGTTACATTATAAAAAAAAAATTATGTACGATTGTAAAATTTTTTTTATGAAATTAAGTTATCAACCTTACCCATAAAAGAAACTATTTAATTTAATTGCCCTTATTTGTCTTATTACATTAAAATAAATAAAAGAAGTGAAATTGGGTCCTAGCTCATTCCTGATGCCATGGTAAACCCGGGGCCTTGATTTGTTTTATTGTTTACAAAGCTCAATTGCAGCCAGCCTTATTTGTTTACAAAGCACAATTGCAGCCACTTAATGACCATAAAGTTCAGAATTAAGACGCGGTGTGAGTAGAACTTCAAGTGGGGTTGCTTTTAAATTTGTCAAGCCACTGCTCTCACTCATATCCACATCTTCACTTGATGCCTTCCCAACTTCAAAACTATGTAATAAGCTAGCAAGGCTAAACTGCACCACTTGGAGGGCTAGTGAGATTCCAGGGCACGATCTTCTTCCTGACCCAAATGGGATGAATTCAAAATTTTGGCCCCTCAAATCCGTATCCTTATGACTACTCAGAAATCTCTCAGGTTCGAACTTGTGAGGATCCGACCATACACGTTCATCACGTTGAATTTTCCAGGCATTCACCATTAAGCGTGTACCAGCAGGAACATGATAACCTGTTGAGAGGGTGCAGTCCTCAATTGCAGCTCGAAGACCAATGATTGGACTAGGTGGGTATAAGCGCAGTGTTTCCTTGATAATTGCTTGTAGATAGACCAGGCTTTTTCTATCAGATTCGTCAACATTTCTATCCTGGCCAATGTGAATGCGCACCTCTTCTTGAGCCTTCTTTAACTTATCCGGATTGTTCAGCAGTAAAGATAGAACCCATGTCAGCGTGACCATGGTGGTATCACTTCCTGCTAACAGTAAATTCTGCAAGCTGGACTTCATCAATAAAACAGTAGTCTCTATTATACACAGATATGGACAAGAATGATTACAGAGCACCTGAGAATTTTTTGCTCTTACACCTACTGTTGGAACTAAACTAAGTAGTATAATTATTGGCATTCTAGATAAGGATTTCCTTCTACTTGCAGGAGAATTCTTCAAACACATTCTTGTTCAGTTTTCAGCGTAATTAAAGACTATATCCTCCAACTACTCGAAATTGACTAGAAAAAATTGTATTTACTTGTGACAGAATTATTTTTTCATGGCGTTTTTTTTATACTCTTAACAAAAAATTTAGTGTCGTTAGCGTAATGCTGTGGCAAATTATAATCCCCTGCTATCTCTTTCTCTAAATGGTTGATGTAGATGTGATATTTTTCCATCAACCAAATCCTGTCCACTCTTTTTTCAGATATTATTGACTTCTTTCTTTCCTTGTATCATGATAAGGTAGTGGCATACTGGCATGACAACTAGGGCAACTGATAGTCACCCGGAAGAAGTGCCTTCGCATTGCCAGATTATTATATTTACTTGAAAGATTTTTTTTTTTTTGAAATTTTTCATAAAGGTATATGCAAGACTAGTATCAGATTTGACGACATCTGATACATCCAGAGCAGCAGTTGCTCTGAACCAAGTTGTTTCTTGGACCTAATTTTGAAAAGAAAAACATAATAACAGAGAATAATACTCCTGATAGAGCTGAACGCTAAAAATAATTCGTACAACAGAACCATGTTGCTGGACTAAGCATATCTGAAGTTGAGTTACTTACCAGGCAAGTAGCCTTGTTAATAGTATAAGCATCATAACCAGAAATATTGGCATCTTCCAGGATATTTAGCATCACATCCATGAAATCCAGTTCTTCCTTTCTCTCTCCGGACAATGATCTCTTGTTTCTATGCTCCTCCAGCCAACCTCCAATGAGAGTGTCCAATTCTTTTGCTGTTCGCTTCATTGTTTTCTTGTAGCCATTAAAGTCCAACCATCCAAGAAATGGTATCGCATCAGACAAGACGAACACACCAAATAGAAAAAAAAATTTTCTCATCACTTTCTGGCACCTCCGTGCCTCATCTTCTTCACAATCAGCGTTAGCTCCGAAGTATCTTTTTCCTCCTATCATTCTCAAAACAATATTGTGAGTCAAGTCTCCAAACCACTGTTTCATGTCAACCATAATTCCACAATCAGCACTACCTTTGCTTACCCATATTTTGTACAGTTCTCCTATCGCTGTTTTTACCTCCACCTCTCGTATGTGCCTGAGCATATCAATCCGGTGGTTTGATAGAAGCTCAATCGTGGCTATCTTGCGCATCTGACGCCAGTAATATCCATAGGGAGCAAATCCAAACATGGCAAAATCATAGCCTAGTAGCTTTGAGGCTGCTATGCTTGGTCTGGTGGAGAAAACTCTGTCATGGACAGTGAAACACTCTTTGGTTGTTTCCCAACTACTTAAAACCAAGACTCTATGGGAACCTAGCATTATAGTGAAAACAGGTCCATATTTATCAGCCATGGCACCTAGTGTTTTGTGGGTCAGTTGCCCGCCACCAAGTAAGTGCATGTGGCCGATAATAGGCCAAGAACCACCTGCTTGGGGTGGACTGCAGCTTCTTGTTTTCAAAGTATTTGGTCTCTTTAAATGGTACAAGTAGACACCGATGAATAGGGCAAGGAGGGTAGAAATCAGAATTAACAGGATTTGGAGAAAAGGCTCCATGAGAGGTGGAAGAGATAGTAACAGCTAACAGGATAGGTTTGGGTGTCTTAAACTGACTGAAGAGGTTCAGTGCTTACAGTGAATCTTTTCGTGGCGTGGTCATTTTCTTTGGAAGACGAGAGTTGCCGACTCTTGTGATACTTCATAAAATAGATCAGATTAAGCAGAGCCCCATCTACGGAAAGTCTTTAGTAATATCTACCGGCAAATAAATTATTTTAAACAGGAAAAAAATGTTAATAACAATATTCAACACCCGTCCCCAAATCTTTTTGGTCAGGCAATTATAGCAGTTTGTGGTATAAGGTCAAATGTTGCCTACTGGCAGCTGTCCTCCAAAATCTTTTAGCATTCATCCCATTTGTTTTGCCATCTTCAAATTAAATTTCATTCATTTGTTTGGCAAACTGTTAAATACATATTTACATCCTGAGATTTAATTCCTGTGCTAAAAATGATGCATCTTGAAATGCTAAGGGCCGTATGAAAGTTATCAAGTCTTAAGTCCATTCCTTTTTTATTCAGTCCATAATATGGTTATACATCAGAAGCTGAATTTTTATGGATCTAGATTAATAGAGCCACTCAAAGTCTTGTATCACAACTAGCACTAGCTTTATATATAACCTTTCTCCTAAAGTTACTACACTCTTCTTTCTCTCTGTATGATTATTACATTAATCTACTGCGTGTAAAGCTTGGGATCAAGACGGGGAGTAATGAGAACTTCAAGTGGTGTTGCTTTTATTGTTATCAAGCTAGGGCTCTCAGTCATATCCACTGCATCATTTGATGGTTTCATCACTTCAAAACTTTGCAACAAGCTAGCCAGTGTCAAATGTACCACTTGGAGAGCTAGTGAGATACCTGGACATGCTCTTCTTCCACAGCCAAAAGGAATGAATTCGAAATTCAGACCCCTCACCTCTGTGTCCTTATTATCAGTCAAGAATCTCTCAGGTCTGAACTCATTAGGATTGGGCCACACTCTCTCGTCACGTTGAATTTTCCAAACATTCAGCATCACACGTGTACCAGCTGCTACATGGTAGCCATTTGAGAGGGTGCAGTCTGTATTTGCAGAACGAACAATAACAGGGCCTGGAGGGTACAGGCGAAGCGTTTCCTTAACAATTGCTTGGAGATATACGAGGTTTTTGATGTCAGACTCTTCCACATGTCTGTCCTTGCCAACATGGATATCCAGCTCGCCTTGAGCCTTTTTCAACACATGAGGATTGTTGAGTAGTAACGCTAAGGCCCAAGTGAGAGGGACCATATTGGTGTCCGATCCTATGATTAAATTCTGCCAATGTACGAGTTTATTAGTTTGCAGATATTAGTGATCCTCGAAATAGCACCAAGTTTTAGTCTAACACTCCAAAACAATTAAAATTGACATATATAAATACAACTGAAAAGATAAGATGCCCAACTTCTTGAAGATATCTTAAAGTCCCGATCGAGTCATAATTTTTGTAATTTAGTAGTGAAAAAGAAAGATGTATCCCACTTCTGACAGAGATCTTTGCATTTTTTTCCAGGTTGCGTCCAGTTCTACACCACTTTTGTTGACTTGTATGCAATTAAATTCTGTCACAGCTAACGACATTGATGACAACATAAGGGAGAGGATGATGATTTAATATCAATGCAGCATTCACCAACACCTCATTTCCGGGAATGATAAAAAATAAAACGAGGTGGGGGTAGAAATGAAAATCTTATTTTTTTAAGACCAATTACCCAACTGTCTTCACATGCTTAGATGTTTTATCAGAAGCAGATATAAGAATAGTTGAAACAGATTTGATTTATTAAAAAGATGGGAGTTATAGTATAATTCAAGAAATTTACTAACCTCCATATCAGTTAAAATTTTAAAATCCTAACCCCAGGTTCACATTCAAGAAATTAAATTTGTTAGACCTTCAGCTCATATCATCTGCTACAATATTTCTAGGACACACTTTTCTTTTCTTTTGAAAGATTTTTAGGGACAGATCTCAATAACTATGGCCTGAGTTAGTGTTTTAATTGAAATGAGAATATTGTAATACCAATACAAAACAACCATCATATGAAGCCTAAAGTTTCAGACTTGTGAAAATATGTGAGCATGATGAAAAAATGTCTTGACAATAACTAAAATCCTGAAATAACAGCTTTTCTGGTTTAGTAGTGACAGTACATACCAGGCAAGTTGCCTTGCTAATGGTATCAGCATCGAAACCATATATCTTAGCGTTGGTACCATTCTGCTTAAATAAGTCTTGATTCCATCCTAAAATAGCATCCATGAAATCTTGATCCTCCTTTGCTTCTCCACCCAACTTTCTTCTCTGTTTATGCTCCTCCAGCCATTCTCCAGCAAGAGCATCTAGTTCCTTGGCAGTTTTCCTCATGGCTTTTTTGTATCCTCCAAAATCCAACCACCCAAGAGATGGTATTGCATCAGATAAAACAAATACCCCAAACAGATATAAGAATTTGCTGATTAGCTTTTGGCAGTGTCGTAACCTTCCTTTCTCCTCATCATCACCACTTCTGGAGAACCTTCTCCCAGCTACCATTCTCAAAGTAATATTAAATGTCAAATCTTTAAAACACTGCTTCATTTCCACAAGAACTCCACTTTCTGTACTACTGCTGCTTAAATAAGTATTGTACAATTCTTTTATTGAAGTCTGCACCTCCGAAGCTCTTATGTGTTTGAACATATCAAGCCTGTGGTTTGACAGAAGTTCAACTGTAGCTACCTTGCGCATCTCACGCCAGTAAGACCCGTAAGGAGCAAAGGAAAACATAGCATGGTCATAGCATAGCAGCTTTGTGGCAGCGATGGCGGGCTTGCCGCAGAAAACCTTATCATGAACAGTACAACACTCTTTGATCATTTCCCAATTACTCACAACCAAAGCTTTATGTGAACCTAACCGTATGGTGAAGACTGGTCCATAATTGTCAGCCATATCACTCAGTGTTCTGTAGATCAGTTTCCGGCCACCAAAGAGGTGCATATGGCCAATAATAGGCCAAGCACCACCAACTTCAGGCACACCGCATCTCGTCGTCTTATGACTGATTGGTTTCTTCGTTTGATAGAAGTGGTAGATACAGATTGACAGGGCAAGTAGGCTAGAGAATAGAGATAACAGGAATTGGGTTAGAGGGTCCATGATACTTAGCGCTGAATGCTGATAGCGTTACATAAAAAGTAAGTGATTTATAGCTGTTCTGCAGCCCTCTTTGTTTGTTCTTATGCTTTTATGGATGTCATCACCTTTTGAAAATATTAAGCTGACTTTTCAGATGATTGATCCAATCAGTTCATCCAGTCTGCAGAGAAAATTACAAAATAAGTTTAAGTTTAAAAAACAAATAGGGCCATGTTCTACTTGCTGACGAAACTAACCCCAATCTTTTATTATTTGCTCTAAATCAAATGTATTCTAAGAAGAGCGAGCAGAATTCGGTTGGTACTTGGAATCTTAGCTGAGAGTCAACAAATCATGAATCATGAAAAATTACCATCAAGCCTTATCAAAATTGGTATGGAACAATAGTTTACTGTAAAATTCCAGAATTTCTCTATCAGATACGAAATTTATAAGCTGCCTCACCATTATCTTTAAATCCTTTAAAATCTAAACACCAATCAAAGATCAAATTCATTGGCAGCACTTATGTAAGTCTACAATCTACTTCTTGCTGTACTGCCGTTTCTAAATTAAGTGCCCTGCCACTAAAGTTCTTATATGTTTCCTCCTCAATACCTTTTACAACTTAATAGAAGCGACAACTGTTTATTGGTAGTCTTGACTGATTCCAAAATTTAATAAAGTATAACTTGAAGAAGAGAATGGCCAACAAACTGAAATTTAAATTCAGTTTCTAGCTTTGAAATTAAACCATGACCCTTAAAAATACATCTCTAAAGTGAATACCAGGGAACACCACTAGAAAATTTCAACGAAGCCTTCTGCTTATTTACTCCAACTGAGCTCTTGTAATTTCAACATGTAGTGTAACGCCACCATTCTTCGAAGATGTAATTTTTTGCTGCATCACCACTCCATAAAATACATCTTCTCTGTGTCAAGTAAATTAAGAGCCTCTTCGGGAATGTCTACAATAATCATCTGTTATTCAAATTAGGGTCTTCAAATAAAAGTGTGTTTAAATTTAGCAGTGGTTAAGTATCAGGTTGATTATAAAGCAATTAATTCTATAAAAGATTGGAAAAACATCCTAAAAGAGAATCAAAAGATTTAATTTTGGGGTCAGATGTTGCCTACTGGCTGTTGTCCTAAAAATTTCTTAGCACTGCATCACTTTTTTTTGGCCATCTTCAAACTGAACCTCATTCAATTTGTCTGGCAATCTGGTGTTACATATTTTACACCCGAGCTTAACACTCCACGCGAAACAGAATGCATCCTGCAACTTGGTGAAGTCGAGAAACTATAAGACTTATGTTGCCCTTAGTCACAACTTCTTGCTTTTTACTCACTCCCCATGGGTTGTACATCAGAATTTTTATGGATACTGTAACTCTAAAAGAAGTGAACACTGGTTCGCTAAGTATTTCTCCTAAAGTTGAAAACACCAAGATGCCTTATTGCAAGTTCTGACCAGAGGGCTATATTAAACACTGAGCCCATCTTCTTGAATAATTACAAAAATCTACTGCGAGTAAAGCTTGCAATCAAGACGGGGAGTAATGAGAACTTCAAGTGGTGTTACTTTTTCATTTGACAGGCCAGGACTCTCGGTCATATCCACTGCATCATTTGACGGTTTCATCACTTCAAAACTTTGCAACAAGCTAGCCAGTGTCAAATGTACCACTTGGAGAGCTAGTGGGATGCCTGGACATGATCTTCTTCCACAGCCAAAAGGAATCAATTCGAAATTCAGACCCCTCACGTCTGTGTCTTTGTGAATAGTTAAGAATCTCTCAGGTTGGAACTCGTTAGGATCAGACCACACGCTCTCGTCATGGTGAATTTTCCAAACATTCAGCATCACACGTGTACCAGCTGCTACATGGTAGCCATTTGAGAGGGTGCAGTCTGTATTTGCAAAACGAGGAATAACAGGGCCTGGAGGGTACAGGCGAAGCGTTTCCTTAACAATTGCTCGGAGATATACAAGGTTTTTGATGTCAGACTCTTCCACATGTCTGTCCTTGCCAACATGGATATCCAGCTCGTCTTGAGCCTTCTTCAACACATGAGGATTGTTGAGTAGTAGAGATAAGGCCCAAGTGAGAACGACCATGTTGGTTTCAGATGCTGCTATTAAATTCTGTCAAAATGGGAGATTGTTAGTGAGCAGTAGTAGCTGTCAATGGCCCTTTGAAAAGTCTCCAAGTTCTAGTTTAACACTCAAAACAGGAGTACACAAGTAAAACTTGTTGAAAAGAAAAGATGCCCGAGTTCTTGAATGTCCCAAGTCATAGACTTTGTAATTTAGTTACGAAAAAGAAAATGTTTCAAACTTTTGAGAAATTTATTTGTATTTTTTTTTCAGGTTGCGTCTAACTCTACTTAACTTTTGTTGACTTTTATGTCAATAAATTCTGTCACTTCAAACAATGACATACTCATGTATATCTTATTGTCAAGATATTTACATCTACGGAAGGAGAAAAGGTGTAACCCATTACAGTTTCAGAAACACTAATCTTTAGAACACCAGAAGTCATAAAACCATAGTTTGATTTACTATTGATGCGAGCAGAAGAATCTTGCATATTTGCAGCCGGCCGCTGCATGTTTCTGTATGTAACCTCCTAATAGTGAGCCATAGTAACATCAATTTCTGTTAAATTAAAATAAATAAATAAATAAAACATATCTCTATACACCTTCCAGGTCGAGCTTGAGAAAACAGTTTTTACTGAGTCCTATTTTCCCTATCAAATTAATGTTGGAAATTCAGGTTACATGATTTGTAACGATAATTTAGGAGACCCTTTTTTCTGTTATTTACTCAGTTTTTCAGGGACACGGAAAATCCAGGCTCTCAGGTCTCAATGACTCTACTCTGGCATGAGTTAGTTTTTTTTTTTTTTTTTTTTTTTTGCTAATGAAAATAAGGTAATAGCAATACAAATTTAAAGCTATAGGCATATGAAGACTAAAAATTACTTTAGAGATTGTTGAGAATATGAGCATGATGAAAAGATGCCTTGACAGTAATCACAATCACTCTTTTTCTGATTTCGTAGCTTAAGGACTTACCAGGCAAGTTGCCTTGTTAATGGTATCCGCGTCAAAACTAGGAATCTTAGCATCTTCTAGAATGGTCATCATAAAATCCATGAAATCATATTCCTCCTTTGTTTCTCCACCAAACAGTCGTCTCTGTTTATGCTCCTCCAGCCATTCTCCAGCAAGAGCGTCTAGTTCCTTTGCAGTTCTCTTCATGGCTTTCTTATATCCTCCAAAATCCAACCACCCAAGAGATGGTACTGCATCGGATAAAACAAATACTCCGAGCAAATAGAAGAAATCAATGATCAGATTTTGGAAGCGCCTTGACCTTTCTTTGTCGCCATCATCACTGCTTCCAGACAACCTTCTCCCTGCCACCATTCTCAAAATAACATTATATGACAAATCTTTAAACCACTGCTTCATTTCCACCAGAATTCCACTTCCTTTGCTACTTCTGCTTATATAAGTCTTGTACAATTCTCTTATTGAAGTCCGCACCTCTGAAGCTCTTATGTGCTTGAACATATCTAGCTTGTAGTTTGACAGAAGTTCAACGGTAATTATCTTGCGCATCTCACGCCAGTAAGGCCCGTAAGGAGCAAAGCCAAGCATAGCATAGTCATAACATAGGAGCTTTGAGGCAGCAACGTTTGGCCTGCTGGAGAAAGCCAAATCATGAACAGTAAAAATCTCTTTGGCCATTTCCCACTTACTCACAACCAAAGCTTTGTGTGAACCTAACCATATAGTGAAGACTGGTCCATAATTGTCAGCCATGTCACTCAGTGTTCTGTAAATCAGTTTCCGGCCACCAAAAAGGTGCATGTGGCCAATAATAGGCCAAGCACCACCGACTTCAGGCACACCACATCTCGCTATTTTATGAGTGATTGGTTTCTTCGATTGATACAAGTAGTACATAAACATCGACAGGGCAACTAGGCTTGACAATAGAATTAGAGGGTCCATGATACTGGGAGGTTGTAATATTCCAGAAGAAGTATGTGAATTATATATCTGAAGTTGTGTTTGTTATTCATACAGTTTTCATACATTTCTTTTTCTTTGGAGAAGATTGTTGCTGACGTTTGACGCCATTACCTCTTATCTAATCTAAAAAAAAATACATTTTTTTTATTATTCTATAAAATATAAATATTTTATTCTATTTAAACTATTTTTTCAAATTAATCTTTTTTTTCCCTTAAATTTTTCTCCTCACTTTTTTTACCCAAATTTTAAAATTATATAATAAAAGTTTCAAACCTTAACAAATACACCTCCAACTACAAACAAACACCGTAGACCGTAGAACGGCGCACAGCTAGTCGGCCATGCTCCGTTCCACCGCCAACCTCCGGCGACCGACGATGATTGGGTGTCTAGGGGATGGTTTTAAAGTTTTCAAAATTTTATTGTGGGATATTAGGTAATTTAAAAAATATAAGAGTTTAAAATTTAATTTAAATATTTTTTTAAAAATACTAAATCAAACACATTTTTAAAATTCTATTATATTCAACTCAACTCTATTTCAATTAACTTTTCAAATAACTACTCAAAATAATTAAACAAACGAGCCCTATGTCTCTGACTTTTGGATCTAATAAAAGATTATCAAAATAAAGATTTGGATGAAATTATTACCCTCACTCATTGAGATCAATAAAAGCATATATAACATCTCGAATTTCCTACTTACTCAAATATCCAAATTTATTTTTTTACTAAATCATAAAACCAGAGTTGATTTACATCCCGAGCTTAAAGCTCCATGTGAACAGAATGCATCCTACAAGTAGGTAAGGCAGATAAATTATTAGACTTATGTTGCCCTTAAGTACAACCTCTTGCCTTCTATTCACTCCCCATGGATTGTACATCAGAATTTTACAGATTTATAAGCTTTGTGTGAACCTAACCTTACGGTGAAGACTGGTCCATAATTGTCAGCCATGTCACTCAGTGTTCTGTAAATCAGTTTTCGGCCACCAAAGAGGTGCATGTGGCCAATAATAGGCCAAGCACCCGCCGACTTCAGGCACACCACATCTGGCTGTTTTATGAGTGATTGGTTTCTTCGACCAATACAAGTTGTACATCGACAAGGCAACTAGGCTTGACCACAGAATTAGAAGGCCCATCATACTTGGAGGATGTAATATTGCGGAAAAAGTATGTGAATTATATATAGTTGTTTGGAACTTGTGTTTGTTGTTCTTGTTCATATACTTTTCATTATCTTCAATCAATATTGCTGACTTTTGATAACATTGCCGTTCAATTCATCAGTCTAAAAAGAATTTTTTTAATAAATGCATTATTCAATTAATTGTCTGACTAGGTTTTATCACGACTTGTCATCAGTCAATGTTGAATAAAGCTTTCTTTAACCACAAATTTATCACGATCCTCGCCTCGGTTTGCAGTTTTGTCTGTCCAATTAAAATGTTCTTCAGAAGTGCATTAGTTTTTCTTTAGCTCAGTCTGAAAGCAACCTTTACCATCAGTATGAAGCATCATGACCGTCACCATTCAGATGCGTAAGAGCATATCCAACCTCCCGAATTGGGATTGATTTGTTTATTTGTTTACTAAATCATAGAAGAGTAAAACCAGAGTCAACAATATATAAACAAAGTTAGGTTTTGAATATTATACTCAATTGTGAATATCATAGTTCATGATAATGCGCAACTTGGAAAGAGTATTTAAAAAAAAAAAAAACCAGAAAATTGACCTGCCCTTTTTCTTACTTTCTTGCCGCACAAGTACTTCTTCCAGTTAAGGTGATCAAAGTGTAACCAACTGAAACAGCTATGTTTATGACCTACTGGAAAATGCTAAATAAATGTAACTAAGAAAGCATGATGAAGTTAATTTGGTGCATGGCAGCTATTGGGTTAATGGGATTACCAGTTAATTCTAGCAATTCCATTAGTATTTATTGTTGTGCCTGGAACTGGGATCAAAACGTTCCAGATCAGTAGCAACAGATGTTCTGCTTAAACAAACCATCAAGAAATACATTCTAGGAGCTTCATTGGCCAAATAACCACATACGTTTCTCCATAGATGAAGAATGTCTACAGAACTTCAACTAAAGAAGTTAAGCCATCTTGGATTTATATGAAGCAAGAAAAGAAATCTTTAACAAAACAACAGGGAAGAGAAGACCTTCCATTCACAATATTTGATTAATGTCCTTTGAAGTTACAAAGTTTACAAATGAATTAGCATGCAGAGATACTCTGCTGCGCACTGCTTACCTCTCATATCCTTGATTCAAAACAAAACCAAGTTCCCGTCCCTTGAGCTCTGCAAAAATATAATGTAGTCCATGCCATGTCACAACAAAAACATGAAATTTGATATCAATTTTCCAAGAGAGAGACGGAGAGCAAGGCAATTCAAATCTTACTAGTGCTGCCTATGGGATTTTGGAGATGCCACACCTGCATGGACAACTTGCACCTTCATTTCATTGCATATATTCCCTCTGCTGAGGAAAAACTCAAACACACATTTTTCTCCTGTCTTCAGACATTTCCTTCTCCTGATATCAATCCATCCAGTGGTATGAGCAATACGACCATCCAACCAAAAGTAACCTTCACAGGCCACTTTTCTCCATTCTAACCGCAAAGCATAATATCTGGCTTCAGTTTAATGCCATGTGATTCCACCACTGGCACAGAAACGTTCTACAACTAAAACAATAACACGAGATATATTTCCTTTCAGGAACCCTAATTTACAATGCTGCGAACACAGAGATGTTTATATTTCTCCACATGGATAAAAATACCAAGATAGTAATTATAGAAGTGACGGAGAAAAACTTGCAGCATATGTCAAAAAAACATCATTCCAACAGTCACCTAAACACAAAAGCAACTCTAAAGCAACATCACTTGCTATCTTGATGACTATCCAAAATGCAGATGTTCAGATACCATTTGGTTTAATGCCACTACGAATATTCTAATTATAATCTATGCCAGAAAGTACTAGACTGGTACAGTTCCTGTAGAGTGAACATAAACATAATATTGCAAAGAAGACACAGTATTCATAATACAAACAAGGAACTAACCAAACAATCTGGTGCTGACTTAACTATATATGGTCGATACAAAGTGTGGATTCTTTGGGAAAACATATCCTACAGAATCAAAAGCTCTGCTTTCTCCAAGATATGTTACAGATTTTTTTACGGTTTTGAATCCATTTTTTTCCAGATGAACCTATAGCCACCAGTGTAAAGCAGACCACAGAAAAAATAAATGGAAGCATATTAAGCTCCAAACTACAAATTGTAAATCACGAAGTACCTCCTGATTTTGCAGTTCTTTTGAGGACAGTTTCCGAATACTTCTGCTGTTACAAGCGCGACCAGCTCTGCTAGAATTTTGCTCAGCTTGTGTCTCCTCTTCAGTCTTGACACGTGTAGTATTCATGTTGGCAATCAATGTTTCTTCCTTTATGCATCCATTAATATTTTTGCCAAATATTTTCACATCAAATAGAGAATCTCCGTTGTATTTGAAAATTAGTAAGTCACCGTACTCTAATGAGTGTTGATTTGCAAAGCTTTCCCAACCATTTTTTTATAACTAAGCCCCCTTTAACTTCTTCTATCCTGCCATGTGTCACGACCTTTTTCCGCAATGTTGTGACAAGAGCAGCATGTGTGGTGAACGTACAAGGTAGTGTGGTTTCGCGAAGCATTTGCATGGGTGTGACAACTAAGACGTCAGGTGTGTTTACTCCTGACACATTGGCAATGCTTCATATGACTCTTTAGGGGGGAGGTGCTCCATAGAAGGGGAGTGCAGGAGCTATTGTTCAAGTATGAAGACGGGATTAGGCCATCCCTGCACAAACTGGTCGGGGGCTGATGCCGCTCCCTTGATGAGTCCGTGACAGGACGAAACCAGTAGACCTCGAGCCGATGTGACGCGTACGTGTAAGCTAACCCCTCTCTTGCGAGATGTTAGGGTGCCGCACGGGCCATCCCGCTGTGTTGAAACTCTTGGCCCGTGACAAGTGGTATCAGAGCAGATTAGGAGGCGTCGACACTACATCGTGTTGTTCCCTCCTAAACGATCTTGGCCGAAGAGAACTCCCGCGTGTTTGCATTGATAAAACGTTGGGGCCGCTAGCATGGAGTGAGTAAGTAAACCTCGTGTGCTTTGGTGGAAGCGTGTAAGTCTTTTGGAGTGTTGTAGTGAAGATCGACACGACGGGTGGTCACGCCTAAAGGAAATTAGCATCCCTTAAGCCTTTGATGGGCCACGAGCCAAAAACTTCGAAGACTGTCTTGCAGGCATTAGCAAGATGGTATGCACTAGGGCGTGCATATGATTGGGTGTGGGAGAGTGTCACGACCTTTTTCCGCAATGTGGTGACAAGAGCAGCATGTGTGGTGAACATACGAGGTTGTGTGGTTTCGCGAAGCTTTTGCATGGATGTGACAACTGAGACGTCAGGTGTGTTTCCTCCTGACACATTGGTGATGCTTCATAAGACTCTTTAGAGGGGAGGTGCTCCGCAGAAGGGGAGTGCAGGAGCTATTGTTTGAGTATGAAGACGGGATTAGGCCATCCCTGTACAAACTGGTCGGGGGTTGATGCCGCTCCCCTGATGAGTCTGTGGCAGGGCGAAACCAGTAGACCTCGAGCCGATGTGACGCGTACGTGTAGGTTAACCCCTCTCTTGCAAGATGTTAGGGTGCCGCATGGGCCGTCCCGCTGCGTTGAAACTCTTGGCCCGTGACACATGCCACTGCCTTCCGGCATGATCTTTGAGAATGACAGTTCAAGGTATGGTTCCATTGACATGCCAGACA
>WYDK02118170.1:1646528-1661650 GCA_009867345.2 Toxicodendron radicans
TGAATTTCTCATCCTAGTAAATTAACTACTGCACCTTTTTAATTAGTATCAAACCTCGTTGGTTGAGAAGATAACAGGCTGAAGTAGCTTGATGTCGAAAGCTGGTATAACCACATTAGCTAGGGTTTGTTTTCACAGTTGTGTCTCCTAGTAGCTGGTTCGTAAGTGAGTGGAGATACTTCCCATCATACTTTGATCCAATAATCGTTCTTGCAATTGAATTTAAGAAACCGCAGCTACTGATTTCACAGTTATTAAATTAAAAATCCATTCATTTAGAGTAAACCCCTTCAGTTTGCTTGTCACAAAGAACTGAACGGGGAAAGAAAACTTTCATTAATTGTATATTTTCTTCCCATTACCAGCGTCATTTTGATTCAAAAGAGTTTCTTGAAATTCAACTTTCTAATTAATCTAGCAATTTTAGTAGAAGTTATATAATACGACTCTATATATGAGGCACATAAAAGAGGTAAAGTTAATGAGTTTTTTATAACTGTGAAGAGAAGAAAGAATCAATAGTTCTAGAAATTAACTTGTTGAGAAGAGAGAGAACGATTTTTCTATATATTTTGTAATTAAATTCTTTACAGCTACAATATATACTCTTTTATATGTTATATATGTAAGTGAAGAAGTAAGTAAAAGCTAAACAGTAACTGCTCTAACAAACTCTTATTTGTTTTACAAGAAAACGACACCGTTTGTTAACACTACAAGTTGAGCTGAGTCTTATTCTCCTTTAAGCACACTTTTATTGAACTGGTCAAAGCTTCTAGTCCTTTCATATAACATCAACGTAACATGCACAGCTTCAGTTAATTATACATCATCAATTACAGGACAAGTTTGATGCTATTACTTTGTTAGATAAATTTGCAGTAAATTAATTAACGATCATGATATAGTATACAACTCTTTAATTTTAGGGTTTTTTTTTTTTTTGAAAGAATAAAAAGAAAGTAAACTCGGTTACAGAGAAAGGTGACATACTTATTTTATTTTTATTATTATTTTACACGTGATACACGAAACCATATTTATATACGTGTTATTATTTACTTTTATTTTCTGTAAATTATATTAATTTTAAAAAAATAAGGCATTATGCTTGTTGATGGGTAAATTTATAACGTCAACGAACTAGTTACGATCAGATCGTTGCGAACTGAACGTTTCAATTTGTTTTTAAATTAACTACTGGTGAAGGCGATCAGATTCTTTAGTTCGTTAATTAATAATATAAAATAAATAAGACAAGTGCTTTTATAGTGGTTCGGAGGCTGAATAGCGAACTTCTATATCCATTGTTGTTATCTTATTAATTTAGGTGATTGCAAGTGAGATCGTAGCGATCTGATTTGACGAATAAAGCAGTTTTAGAGAGAGAAAGTTATTCAGAGCGTTTTATCAAATTCATTGTAAGAAAACTGACTTTTGAGCTTCTGATATCCCCCAAAACGTTGAGGGAGGTCTTATATTCATAGGGAGTGATCACGGGTCCTACCAGACAGATATAAGTCGCTGATAGAGTTTGAACTGAGAGTGTGAGACAGTTGATTGATAGGATATAATGGAATTGGATGAGATCATCAGCGGACAGGTGGCGAGACCTGAGAGGTCGCGTGACATCATCAACGAACACACCGAATTTTATCCTATAACAATGCTATATAAATTTCTTTGAAACTACTCAAAAAATGCCCCTAGACCACTTTCAGGTTAGGTGAACCCATTAATGTTTTATGTAATGGCTTAGCAAAACCACCAACTAGAATAAATTTCTTATCTGATTCCTTGTTTTAAGTTTGAAGGCATTTAAATATAGGAATATGAGTTAAAGTTAGGCTCAGCAACCGGATTGGATTTGATAAATTAAACTTCATATTTAGAGAATTTTCAATCCAAATCTAAATTAATATGTGAAAATCAACTCCTAACCGAACTAATTACAAGTCTACGTAAATCCGTTTTATTTGATAAAGAGTAAATTATATTTTACCCATTCATCAAATCCAATAGATGGACTAGGACTGATTTCGGATCGAAAGCATCATTTCATAGATGTGGTTTTTAATGTTGACGGGCTACTGCTATGGGTAAAGTAAAATGGGCCACATAGCTTGAGCCCATCTTTTAGGTGTGTGATTGAAGCTCATATAACTTAATTTATGTAAGCCAATCAGGGTTCAACTGGGTTGAGTGCTCATTAGCACTTTGTTAGACCAAAGTTTGAGACTCCCCAGATTATCGCCTTAAAGGGATTTGACATGAACCCTCACAAAAAGCCCTGCATGACAAAAAAAACAACTTAATTTATGTCGTCCTCTTACCCACCAAGTATTTTGAGAGTTTGCCTCTATGATAAGCCAAGCTAAAATCAGTTTAGCTTAATTTGTTTGTTCTCTGTTTATGGCTATCTTATTTATGTAGTCCTTCATTTGTACGTTTTGCTTCTTGTGGAATGGATTTCTCATTTTGACCAGAAAAAAAAAAACTGCGGCCTGAAAAAAAAAACGACATGGTGCTTCCTTGACATTAATCTTCTTAAAGAAAAAGCTATCAATAAAAACATCATTTGTAAATTAAATAAGTATGCGCACGGTGCATATAAGTCAAAAGATTTATGCATATGCAAATTTTGTTAAAAAGACAAACTCATATCTATTAGGATTGAAAAAGACAAAAATATATATTTTGTTTATAAATTACATTATTTTAAGGATAAAATTGAGGAAATTGTCTTTTTGACAAACCATGAGTATACCTAAGTCTTTTGACTATTAATATACGTGTAAACTTTATATTGTAGGTTACAAATATTCACTTAAAATCTTGAAATCAAGAATTAATGATGTTGTTATCACATGATTTGAGCACTGATTCATATAAATTAATGTGAACCCTAATCCAAACTTTGTCATTTAAAATAACGAAAATAAATTCCTCATTTCAGTTTTTCCATGTCTTGGTGTAGTTTTAAAGTATTGATATCTTCACGAGTATATTACGACCATAATTTAAAAAATCGACCTCTCATGCTATATTGGGGTGATAAACATGGCTTATTCATCTTCTAGATGACTTTAGGGTGCGTTTGGTTTCGAAAATATTTTATTACTGAGAATATTATATTAATGGAAAGATAATTTACCTTGAAGATTACTGAAAATTTTATTAAAAATGTGTTTAGTTAGATAAAATTAAATTGACGGGTATGTTAAATTAATATGTTTGGTTGGAATGTTTAAAAGATTTTTTGAGTATCTTTTTACTAAATTACCCTTATACTATAATACTATTATAATAATATTATTATTATTATTATGATTATTATTATTATTATTTATTTGTAATTTGTGACACAATTGTGTATATTCTTGTATTGGTTTTGTAATAATTTAATCACATAACTTATACAAACACAAACACATCTTTTACCAAGTAGCTAGCAATTAAATAAACCAATAATATGCATAATAAATTAACAATAAGGGCATGTTTGGTTCATGTAATGTTTTATTACCTTGATAATAAATTACTTTTATTCCATAATTAAAATATATAATAATAAATTTAAGATAACAATCACAAATTTTGATAAATGATTTAAAATCTTAATTCTTAAATCATGAGGTGCTAACTTTATACAAAATCTAATGAAAAAAATTATAATTTTTTTAATAAATGTATAGTTTGTCGGGCGGGGTGGGAACAACTCTATCCCTGTCGGGCGGGTCAAACGCCCATCCCTAAATTAAGAACAACATTCGCAAATTAAATAAAGATCATATTAGCTAAATATGCAAATAAGTTCATACTGAAGGTGACATATATTTATTGTGAAACAGATAACACACCTACCAAAAGTTTGTCTTTATAGTACTAAAACAACATTAAGGGGCATTTGGTTGGGGGTTTTAAAAGATTACTGAGGTAATACCATATTTTATTACCTCATTACCCCATTTAGTTGACAAGTAATAAAATATTTCGATAATCTTTCATTATCAATAGTAAAGTATTGTTAATAATATAGGAGGTAATCTTATTATCACTATTTTCTTAGGTATTTTAAGATTACTTAGGTAATATAAATTTTGTACAAATTTGCCCTTAACTATTAAATTTTTTGGACAAAAATACCCTTATTTTAAAATCAATTTACAAAAAATTCATGGACTATTTTATCCTTAAATACAAAAATTTTAGGACATAAATACCATTTAACTTTAAAATATTTACCTAAGGGGGGTGGCCAGATCTGAGTCTGACCGCCACCCAACCACCGTCGACAGTCGACAACGAATCGGCACATGACCGACCAAATCTGGTTGGTCATGTGTCGATCTAGCCATTTCAAGCCAACGACCGAATTGATTATCTTCATGCATAAGGATACTAGATTATCTAGTATAAAAGATTGAAAAATCATCACAAACCTCCCCTTTTTCTTTTCTATTTCAATTTCTGGATTATTATGTAATGATTTTTCAACTTTCCATATATAGAAATAGAAACAGATAGACTAGAAACGACATCTCTCATGTCAATGACACCAAAGAGATATTAAATGAATGAAATTGGGATATGAATGAAATATAATGAAATAGAGCCGCTTTGAGGTTCCTTATGAAACGAGGCATGGAATGGAGCCACTACAAAGAAGTTTCGGGAGTTACGAAGGAAACTTCGAGTTCATATTGGTCATGGGTTGAAAACGGGTATTGAACTCTATGAGATAGAATCTCCCGTTGTTCCTTAGTAGCTCAGTGGTAGAGCGGACGATTGTTAACTGACTGGTCGTAGGTTCGAATCCTACTCGGGGAGATTTGATTCATTCCAAATTAAAAAATTCAAAATGTCAGAATGAAAAGGGTTTGCTTTGACCGTCGACACAAGACTGGGCGGATCTGGCCTGCCATGTGCTGTTTCTCTCCCAACCGTCGGCGATGGTTGGGTGGGTGGGGGTGTGTTCGTGACTTTTTAAAATTTTTTTGTGGTGTTTTAGCTAAATTCTCAAATATAGTGGGTTAAAAAATAATATTAAAATCATAAGGGCAATTCAATAATTTAAATAACATACCCATCAATTTATTCCTCCCAACCAAACATATTAATATAACATGTCCACCTATTTATTACTCTCAACTAAAGAAATTCCCAGTAATCTAACATTATCATATCAATGTAATCTAACATTCCATGAACAAAACAGTGCTTCTATATTTTCAATTTCTCTCTTGCATGGTTTTTCTCTTGTATTTTCATCATCAACCCAAACAAGCTACCTACCATCTCATATTATTATTCCGTATAAATCCTATTTCAAATTCAATTTAAAATGTAATCGTCTTTTTTCTATTCCTTAAAACCTATCTGGGCTATCGGAAGCTTCGTATTAAAAATAAGACATGATGAAATTACAAGTTGCAAGCCAGCAGCAGCCACCCAATTTTCCAGGGTCTTGTTGTGCAAGCTTGTGAAATTCTCCAATCTGGCTGTGCAAGTGAATCGGGAAACCATTATTGCTCTGGTCAACCCGAAATAGACCATTACTACAACTAGATGATCCTTTGGCGAATGATATGCAATGTTTTAAGACATTAGGATTGAGATTTGACTGAAGAAATAAAGAAAGGAAAGGCCTGGATAAGCACAAATCATTGTAAATTTGAAGGGGACAATTGAAATTATATAAAATAAGGTCAATTATTTTCTAAAGAAACGTATATATAATGTATAGTTTTCTTTCTAAATAAATCAGTAAAACAATCTATTTCTTCCTCTAAAAAAAATCTTGTTAGCCTACCCTACACTTCTCCATTTCTTTATCAAAAAATTTGTGTTTATTAAACAAAAAATTCTCAATAACTCTGTCATCCTTATCTAAATATGTCTATTAAATTTAAAGAATCACAATTTAAAACATAGTTTACATAATTAGAAAGATATAATAGGCAAATGAAAGAGATTTGAAAAATGCAATATTTCTAAGGTATAAACAATAATATTAGGACCACAACTTAATCTCATAATTTTTTCTTACAACCCCTTAACGTGACAGTTGAGTTGATACTACCACGTTAGTTCCCACCACAGCCAAGGCATTAAATGATTTTACTAAACACAAACGGTCGTTCTTTCATAAAAAACGATCATTCATTCATAAGAAACAATTATTCATTTATAAGGAACAATCATTCCTTATGAAGAAACAATAATTCTTTATTAAGAAACGATCGTTCATTCCTTCATTCCTTATGAAGAAACAATTATTCCTTATTAAGAAACGGTCGTTCATTCCTCAATGAATGATTGTTTTTATCTAAAGAACTACCATTCATATTTAGTCAAAATCTTCAATTGACGTGATAGAATCAACTCAGCTGCCAAGTTAGAGATTGTAAGAGAAATTTGTGAGATTGTGTTGTGAACGTAATATTAGTCAATGTATAAATAACCAAAACAAAAGCACTCTTTGACCTTTCATAAATTCTTATTATATTTAACTCTATCAATTAAAATATTAGAAAAATAATCTGTTGGGCCTGGAAGGGTTACTTAGAAATTTTGTGACGAATACTTAGAAAAAGTATTTTCGGGTAACATTATAGGCCCACATAGCTAGCCCCAATTAGATTGAGCAAACAGGCTTCTTTGCGCCCAAGTCTAAGAAATGAGCGTACTGCGAGCTTGTAGCGCAGTAAAACCACCCCGCCATTCTTCTCTTTCGTCCTCAAAATCAGTTAGTATTCCGCTGTGCTTAAACTTCCCAATAACTAAAATTATTCTCCTACGTAACGGAACAACGACGCCCAACATAATCTTAACTCGCTTCCCGACTCACCTGGTCAAAATGGCCGAGTCGTCGTCGCCAGTCATGAGCCCCTCCGGTTCGAGGTCCGATAGCAGTTCTTCATCCGAATGTTGATACTTACTGCTTTATTATTTTATTTTTTGATAAAAGCTAGCTATTATGATTTTTTAATACAGTTCTGTGGATCCTGCTTACTGCGAGATCATTGTGGTGCGTCACGGCGAAACGGCGTGGAATGTCGACGGAAGAATGCAGGTTTTTTTTTAAGGGTTTTATTATTTCATTATTGGAAACTTGAATTGCTTGATTCAATTTGAACTGAATTTTTTTATTGTTTAATAGGGACATTTAGATGTTGTATTGAATGAAGTTGGGAGAGAACAAGCAGTTGCAGTAAGTTGTAGAGGAACACATGGTTATAGTTTTATATTTTGATTAATGGCTGATGGTTCATTAATATGATGAAGGTGGCTGATCGGCTAGCAAAAGAGTTTAAAATCTCTGTTGTATATTCTTCTGACTTGAAGCGAGCTCTTGAGACTGCACAGACTATTGCAAAAGCTTGTGACGGGTTAGAGGTATGAATTTTGATATCAGAAGCATTGTGTGGAAGTTGCTACATTGAATTTCATTGGCATGATCGTTGTTGTTTAGATGACTAGTCTATTTAACTTGGTGATTTCTACACTATTACTAGGCTGATCACGTTGTTTTATTTCCGGGTGAACTTGCGTGTATTTTATTTTTTGTTCTATAGAAAACAAGATTAATCCCGGTATCAGGTATCAAAGGGTGAGTTTGGATGGTGATGATTATGTTAGGTATTGGACCACTTAGTTTTTATGATGTTTTTTAGTATAATTTTTTTGTTTGTATTGTTGGATTTATAATAAACTGTGAAATCGTTTTACAGTATAAGGAGGTATTGTTATAGGAATGTATGGGGCTGATGATCATCTCATCCTTGTCTAAAGACAAAAAGTTCTTATTCAAATCCAAGAGTCTACAAATACCCAGTATCAACGTTTTCCTGTATGGTAGAAATTTCCTTTACTGGACCACATTTGATATTACTCATTATGAAGATCCTGCCCTCATACTATAAAATAATAATGAATAATGAGAGGACATTATGCTATAAGCTCATATATTTCTTGGATAGTAGTTCCTCTAAACACATGCTTGAACAAATTTCTGTAGATTAAGGGTTTTTATAGTCTTTTAAGAGCCTAATACTGGTTGTTTCTTCAATCAAGTGCCATAAATTTGTTTTCAAGCTAAGATCTTTGTAGACCTAATTAATTCTGACAACTTGCAGAGGATGCACCACATAAATTGGTCATATTTCGGTAATCAACTATATTCTAAATATGTTACCTACTTGAGTGTAACTGTTTTACTCAATTTTGACTGTTCTATAGAGGGCCATATCTTCTTTCTTTTTTCCTTCCCTTGCCCTCTAGTGAAAATTAACATTAAATTGAACTTAAGCACTCATTCTCATTGGGCCCTATGATTTTAGTCATGTATAATGAAACAATCTTAGTTTTCCTTTTATTTTCTTAACCATAATTGCTGCTCATAACAAATTCTTAGAATGATAAGAATAAAAATACAATTGAGGCATTTTGAAGCTAGCACGTTTTTTTTATCTGGCATCTGAATATTTAATTTGTATAGAGTACTTTCTTATCATGGAGAAACTTCAGTTTATACAAATATCATGTGAGTCTTTGTATTCTTTTTTTGGGTCTTAAAAATGTCTCAGTGTGCTAGTTACATAAAGGCCACAGCATGTTAGTAAATGTAATTAATTGCTATTTCTTTAATTCTTGGCTGTTTTAAATTTTAGGTCATTGAAGATCAAGACCTAAGGGAGAGACATCTAGGAGATCTTCAAGGCCTTGTTTTTCGTGAAGCAGCCAAAATTTGTCCTGATGCACATAAGGCGCTTGCATCTCACAAGCCAGATCTGGAGATCCCTGTGAGTTAAATATAGCTTTGAACTTTCTTTTGTATTTTCACAGGATTACAACATTTCAAAACCTTGTGGAAAAAGTTTGGCTGCCAAAACTCATAGCATTTTGGACTTAACTTTTGCTGAAATGGGCCTTGCTTTGTACTTGGGACTCTGTTGTTTAAATGTTTAAGCACAGGGAATATCAATTGAATATTAAGTTAGTAAAGTTGACATTACTTAGATGGTTGAGGGCATCTGTGATATTGCCATAAAACTTTGTGGTTTGCTCTGAAACAATACTGCACAATGATGGCATTCTAATTTATGGTCATGGATTACCGTCAACTTCTGGTCAATGATTGTGAGTTGATTCTTTCAATAGACTCTTTGGGTTGGACCTGCCAAACTTGAGATTTGTATATACTATAAATTGGCCTTGACTGAAGCCTTAAGCTGTTGTTTTTTCTTCTAACTTAGCTTGCTGCACCCTGGCTCACACCTTAACTTTTAGGAGAGTACAAATTTTAGCTAATACAGTTTAAAGTATCTTATTGGCAAGCTGTTGTTCAGTCCTTAATTCAATAAAGCTTTTAGATGGTGAGATTAATAGCATCAGTACAACCAGTCAGGTTTAAACTCAAGTGACACAACTCTCCCTTGGTAATTATTTATGGTGACACAACTCTCCCTTGGTAATTATTTATGGTGAAACAACTTGAGCCTTCTAAAATGGAAAAAGCAAATTGAGGTTCTAACCTAAACTTTCAGTTTTCTCTTTGGCCCTACCAGTTGCTATTAATTGCCTTGGTAAATAACTTTGGTTAGCCCTCCCAACCACAACTGAATTTTGGGTATATTTGCCTTGGAGAGAGAGTTTCTAAAAGATGTTCAATGAGTTCTTCCCCTGAACAACTGCTCATATTTGATTTTGCCAATGGTTCCTTGGTTGGAGATCGCTCTTTTGGCCAAGCTCAATATCTTGAAAAGAGAAATTCTTGTATTGACTAGCTAGCCAAGACATTTGATAGGGTAAAATATAGATAGATAAGGGAGACAGGGAAAGAAAAAAGCTAGCAAACCCGTCCTTTGCCACATGGTCCTTCTAAAACATGTGTGGTACTTTATGTATCTTCATGGTTAATCCCCATTCGCTAAGTAAATATATAGTTAACATTACGAAGTAAGTGTAGATAATGCCACACTAGAAATAAAATTGGGAAGCTGCTTCATATGAATATGCTGTGGCTTTTGTTGTTTGAGCACTTACTATTATTTTTCTTTACTTACTATGCTGATTATGTTTAGGGTGGTGGAGAAAGTCTTGATCAACTTTACAAACGCTGCACAACTGCATTGCAAAGAATTGGTAGGAAGCATAAAGGTATAGTTCTGTTTTCCAGTTACCATTAGTAAAGCTTTAGTTTATTGCATTGCATAACATGAATCCACCAGACCTCCTACATGCTTATGCTGAGGTAGCTTGCGGCATACAAGAATTTGATTATCAGTGAACCTAAATAAACTACTATCCTATCGTTGAAAGATATAGTTTGTATTTCATATTATCTTTGATCATAAATCAACGATATTACATTTTTCTCTCGAGAGTGGGTGGTTGCAATCTGAATTTATGTATTTCTGTTTTGATTCAATTGCAGGACAGCGCGTAGTAGTGGTCACTCATGGGGGTGCGATCAGAGCACTCTACAAGCGGGCTTGCCCAAATAACAAGTCTGTAGGGAAAGTACTGAATACATCTGTCAACATATTTCAATTGTCTGATCCAAAGAAATGGATCCTAAAAACTTGGGGTGATGTTAGCCATCTCAGCCGAACAGGGGTCCTGGAGACTGGTTTCGGTGGGGACAGAACGTCTGGTTAGTTGTTAGGTGATCTATCTAGCTTTCTCAAGTCAATTATTTCAGGCATTGGCACGCAGGAATTGTAATGGTGGGGGAACCTAATTTCCCATTTTTTACAAGTTGTGATAGTCATCTCATTCAATATGGCTGGCTATGCTGGCTTTATATTTTCCTGAAAGATGTTCCCATTTAACATGTTAAGATTTTCCTAAATGGTTGCTTCATGCTATAATGATAAATAATTAAGCAATTTAAACACCACTAATAATATATCTGCTATTCTTAAGGATCAATTCGAAAGCACCCTTGTATCAACTGCCCTGTTTATTGAGTCTGAGAAACAGTTTGCTGAGACTGAAACTGTATTAGGTATGAAGCCTAAATGCAGTCATAATTGGTTGAAGCGATGGACATCGACCCATCAACTGTCTCACATGGCATTAACTTCCAAGCATCAGGTACGGCCTAAAACTGAGACGTCTCATAATAACGAATTGAAATAGTACAAGCTCTACTCGCTCAGAAATACTCTACACCTACTGAAATTAACAAGCAGTTTTAATTATCACATGTTTATGTATGCATTCCCGACTCCTGTTTCTCTCATTATGGTTTTTATTGCAAAATTCAATATCATAAAGTCGATGCAAGAGAACTGTCATTCAGATAATTCCAGTGTCTAGTCTCATTCACCAACTGACTACATTTCCAAGGGCAACATTGACCTATATTTACAGGATAATCAAGAATTTTTATCAACCAATTCATTGTGTTTAGTTACAATATGAAATGTTTTCTGAGAAATTTATTAAAGAATGGACCACAATTTTTTACAGGGCAGAACAGCATGCGCATCAAATGTGGGACTTGGGCATATAAAATGGAATGCAGAGGTAGTTGTCATGAAGTCGACAACTTTACTTTTGTTGGTAGTGATGGTTGATGTTTGTTGAGCTTTCTCTTTTCCATCTTTCTTCTAAGATTTCATTTTGTTATTGCACTCAAGCTTCCCTTTTGACTTTGGATGGCATTGTTCGATGATGATGGACTTTGGGTGGTCAAACAAATCCATTGTTCTCTGTTGATTTTAGAAATTCAATCTTATTTTTATTTAAATAAAACTTATGTGTAGAAGGATCCTCTCAAACAAGTCATATCTAAATTAATTTTCATATCCTTATTACAATCTAAGAACTCTTTAATTTGATAAATATATTTTTTTTTCTTTAAAATGCATTTTATTATTTTTTTAATAATTTTTGTGGAGTTTTCAAACTTCCAAGTTCCAAGTTGTAAAACAATATTAATAATGTTAGACGTAAAATAAAATCTAACAAAAAATTCTATACAAAGTGATGTTGTAGAAAATGAATAGAAGAGGAACACAAAAAATAAAACTCATTATGTTAATTATTTTATTCATTTTTTGTCGTATCATTCTGTATATAAAGATTTATTATTACTCAACAATATATACAATATAAGCTAGGTAGCAGAATATTACTCAAACAATATACCCCTAATTTAATGTACAGCAAAGGTTTGATTAGCTACAACCACATTAAACCAATTTTACTCCAAATTACAATCTCTTATTTATTATTTACTAAGATTTTGTCTAATTAATTATTCCATGTTTAGAAACGACAGTAAATGAAGATAGGAATCATATTGTGATGTGGTCAAAGGACCCATAAGCACCTTTTCATTTGGCGCCAAATCCAAATGAATAATCACGTTTTATTATTATAATCATTGCAACACCAAGTCAACTGCAAGTTGAGTGTGCAAGCCGAAACGGCAAAACATGATATAATCATAATTCATACCGGACAAAATAAAAAACATGTTGTACCAATTCTATTCTATTAAACTTAAAATTCCAACACAACCCCCGCGGCATATTTTATTCACCCCTTATAATATCCAATGATTAAACTTTGACATTACCGGATAAAAAAAAATTAAAAAAATGGACCTTAACTTATGAATATACAAACCACTTGTTTCTTGATGGGATATCAAGATTTTAGTTGAATCATCTAAAAGATTTAGTATCCGAATCTCACAAGAAATAAATGATTTTTTTCTATTTAAGGTTTGTTTTAATGATACTTTCTCACTTAAAGAGTTTTAAAATATCATTTTTTCACCCAAAGTTTGTACTTTGTAAATACCTAAAATACACTTTACTTTCTTAGTTAACGTTTGGTGAGTTACCAAGGATTAGGGTAAGAGAGGCTTCGTAAAGTGAAGGCCGATGGATCGAATGGTGGTAATCGATTGAATATTCGTTGCCAGAATTCAGTCTTAAATCAACTAAGACCAAAAAGCTCTAATTTTACGGTGAGTGAAAATGGGAGAAAAATCAAGTGCTAGAGTGAGATGGATTTTGTAGATAGGAGAACGAAGATTCAAATAGCACTGACAGAGATAATTTTTGCCGTCAAAATTAGCTTTGGATAGTAATGAAATATTAACTTTGGATGAAAAAATATCATTAAGGCATATATTGGGTGAGAAGAGGTCGTTTACTCTCTTATAAATGATTACTTATCATATTTGTGACTTATTCTAATCTATTAAATTTATAAAATATTTAATAAAATATAAATATTAATTAAAGTGTACATAAACAACTGGAACACCCCAGTTAAAAAAAAAAAAACTTATGATTATACAAATAAAACTTATAATCCTGAAAATAATTGTTTAAAAGTGCATTTATGATGCTTTTGATGCATAAAAAAATGTATCCATGTGAAATTATGTGCAGCCAATACGAGCCCTGTGCATGTTTTCTTATGTAGAAGGGTCATTATCTTGTCTTTGTCTTGAGTCTCGAGGAATCAAATCCAGATAAAGCCAGAAGACTGGAAGTACCGTAAGTATCAAATGAAAAAGCAAAAAAAAAGTGGGGCAAACTCTAGCCCTTGAGATGAGATACCTATATTACATTACTTATATTTATCTTATACATTAATTAAACAACTTTGGATAAGATAACAAGTGTTATTAATTTAGTACAAATTTGTAACTTGAAAAATGAACATTACCCACTTCAACGGCAAAACTAAACGTACATCATACATTTACCTAACACAAAAATGGATGAATGTTTGGAAATATTATGGAATTATTTAGTGGGGAGCTCAATTATGATTGTGACATTTGAGTGGGCTGCAAGATAATCAATATGGTTTTTGAATTGCAAATTTTGGAATTATTTTCTTCAACAATGAGGTTCCCACTATCCCTTCTTTTTTTCAACGTTATTTTATTTAATCTTAAAACCCTGAAGAGTTGAACAAGACTGAAATGGCCTGCCTTGAATGGACCTTAAATATATAAATAAACATTAGCATTTAAAAAATAAAATATTTATTTATTTCAATACATATATATTGTTTCACCTTTAAAATGTAATATTTTGAGTGTGAAACTTTCAACTCGTGATAAATGATATCAAAGTAGATCTAATCCGTCTTTTTGTGTTCTGTCAAAAACCCACGCAAAGGGACATCTACGTGTGATTGTGGATTCACTCGAGAGTGAAGTGGACGAATAAACAGGAGTCTCACCCATGATAGAGGGTTCATAAGATTAGGTGGGGGAAGATGTGATGAATCTCACATCAAAAACGCATTGAGAAGGTTTTAAACTTATAAAAAAGGAAGTCTCTCCATGTAATAGGTTCATTTTTTGGGTGTAAAACTCTCATCCCGTGACAATACGTAAAAAAAATAATAATTATAATGCTATTTTTTTTTTTGTTTTTTAATATCCTTGAGCTTGGCACACCTTAAAACAATCCATAAACATTAACTAAATAAAAAAAAATCAAATTTCCACCCATTGCAATTGCATCACCAATGATTTCATATTATGATACTATCAACTCTTTGGGTTGACTTTTTGTTAATCTATATCTTTTTGACCACCTTGATCTAATGATCCTGGTCAACTATTATTTTCTTTTGGAGCAAATACACAGGGTTTTTATTTAAATATATATAAAATGTAATTCGGATAATTTAAAATTGTCTTCAACAGACTTTTCTTGAATTTTGTTGATGAAATCTAAATCTAATAAATATTATCTTAATCCCTCTTAATAATTTATTATTTTCTCCCCTCTTTTTTTTTTTTTAAGCGACTTTTTCGTGTGTTGGTTGAATTTGTCTGAGAGATTTCACTCGTGCGTCCATGTAATCAATAGCAATGAAAACACTATGGCCACCAAGTAAAATCTAATGGCCTCGTCAATAATTCAATTGACTATATTATATTAATTATTTTAGGTTATGCTTTTTGAACCTACCATTTCAAATCAAAATCATTCTGTATTCATAAATTCAAATGAATTTCGTGGTGCATCGTTATCACATTAATGTGAAAATACATATGTAAATAAATAACACATAAGCTTTGATTATAATTTCATTTAATAAATGCATAGAAATATATATACATATAATTA
>WYDK02118170.1:1678471-1694236 GCA_009867345.2 Toxicodendron radicans
CTCATGTAATTACACAAATACCCTTGGTATAAATGTAATCTTAACCTTAAAAGCTTTCATTTGAATCCCCACTTTTTCTTCTAATTCCTTATGAAAATACCATTTTACCCTTGTTGAAGTTTTAGTCTATTTTCAAGCAATTCTTTTAAGGAAATTTTAAGGGAATTATTCTAAGTGTATTGACATAGAAAATACAATATTAAGCGTACCTTGGGTCGGGTATTACACACACACATGTATATAAGGAATGCACTTAAACTCACCCTAAATTATGTAGGGTGGTGAAGAACCATGGGTTATGTGAAATCCATAGAGCCCATATTTCTTCACTACCCTTCATAATTTTGGGTTATATTCATGATAGTACTGTTGAAGAGGGATTTTGAAAAAAAAATTTAGAGAAAAAAATACTTTTTCATGCATAACCACATCATGAAAGCAAACCGCTTGGAGGGTTAGTTTGTTTACGGTATAGGTTATTGGTAATCAAATTGCTAAACCCATAAACCCTTAATTTTTTTCAACACACATTCAATGAGACTGGATCGAGAATGGATGTATAATAGGCTTACATAAGGATGTAGTTCTATGCATCATGAATTTTTTAATGATATCGAAGGGTTTGTGGCGTTTGCATCCGGGCAACCAAATTTGATGGATGGTGACAAAATAAGGTGTCCTTGTTGTTAGTGTAAGAATATAAGGTTTAGTGATGTTTCTGATGTTAAGTTGCATCTCATGAGGAATGGGTTTGTGAAGGACTACTATCAATGGGTTTGTCATGGGGAACCGTTGGTTAGTGACGACTATAATAAGTCATAGGCAAACATTGATGTCCCATTGGACGAAGGACCCTCTAATCCATACCGTTACATGGTAATTGATGTGATTAGTCCTAGCTTTGACCCAAACTAAGGTGCTAATGACGAAGAGACACAAGAGCCATCAACTGAGAGATTGTATGAGATGTTTCACAGAGCTGAGGAACCTGTGGCTTGGGTGTGAAAGCCACACACAGTTGTCGGCGGTTGCAAGGTTATTGAATATTAAGTCTGAGAACAATATGTCGGAGGTGTGTTTTGATTCAATGGTGCAATTTTTTAAAGAAGCATTATCGAACGAAGACAAAATGGTGGACAATTTTTACGAAACGAAGAAGTTTGTAGCAGGGCTTGGCCTTCTATGTGAAAAAATTCACTGTTGTATAAATGGATGCATGTTGTACTAGGGTGAGGGTAGTGATAGAAGTAACTGCAAGTTTTGTGACGTCACTCGATACAAAAGTAGGCATAAGAAAAGGGTTTCATACAATAAGATGTATTAATTTCCCCTAACACCGAGGCTACAAAGATTGTATGCATCGAAAGCCATAGCTAAGCATATGTGGTGGCATAAAGAGCACACAAACAAATGGTGTGATGTGTCATCCTTCCGATTGTTTATATTGGAAACATTTTGATAGCACGCATACACAATTTGCAAGTGAGTCTAGAAATATCAGGTTGAGTTTGTGAACGGATGGATTTCAACCTTTTGGAATGTCTAGTAAGCAGTATTCTTTATGGACTGTTATTGTGACACCCTATAATTTGCCACCGGGGATGTGTATGAAAGATCCATATATGTTTCTAACTATTATTGCTCCTGGACCAAGAAATCCAAAGCAGAATTTGGATGTGTACTTGCAACCTTTGATCGTTGAACTAAAATACCTTAAGGATGTTGATATGGCCACGTATGATGTGTCCGTTTGAAGGAATTTCCAAATGAAAGTCGCCCTAATATGGAAAATTTCTGACTTCCCCACATATGCAATGTTGTCAAGGTGGAGTACGGCGGGGAAGAGAGCTTGCCCATATTGTATGGATAATTCAAAGGCTTTTAGTCTTCGTCACGGCAGTAAGGTATCTTGGTTTGATTGTCATCGTCAATTCCTTGCAATGAATCATCCTTACAGGCAGAACAAAACTAATTTTATTACTAATAAGGTGGAAAGGTCAATACCCCCATCCTTACTGGGGAACAAGTGTTGGAACAACTGGATGTTTGGGGTTTGATGAAAGTTACTGATTTGGGTGCCGAACAGTACAATGCCCAAATTTGGAAGTCATGTGGTTGGAAAAAGATAAGCATATTTTGGGATTTACCATATTGGAAATCTAATCTCATTCGTCATAATCTGGATGTGATGCACATAGAGAAAAATGTTTTTGAAAATGTGTTTGATACCATCATGAATGTTGAAGGCAGAACTAAAGATAATGCAAAGGCGAGGGATGATGTGAAGTTATACTATAGGCGTCTAGAGTTAGAGAGAGATGAACGAACATGAAGGTATCCAAAGACGTGTTACAGTTTAGGGGGAGAAGAAAATAAATTTTTATGTGAATGGGTGACAAATCTAAGGTTCCCTGATGGGTACGCATCAAACCTAGCACGATGTGTGGACATTAACAAGTTTAGGTTGTCTAGGATGAAAAGTCATGATTGTCACATGTTCATGCAGAGGTTGATACCAATTGATTTTCCTGAATTATTGTCAGTAGTAGTGTGGAAAGCATTGACTGAGCTAAGCATGTTCTTTAAAGATCTTAGATGCACTGTGGTTAGATAGGAAGATATGTTGAGGCTGGAGAAAGATATTCCTTTTTTTTATGCAAATTGAAGCATATATTCCCTCCGAGATTCTTTGACTCTATGGAACACCTTCCGATTCCCTTACCATATAAAGCACGCGTTGCGGGCCCAATTCAATATCGTTGGATGTATCCATTTGAAAGGTAAATATTATAAAGTGATTATGGTTGAACAATTGTATTCACCAACCATTACTATTGTTTGTGTGTTAAATAAGCTTTTATGCATTCAAGTACCTGTGACGGTTGAAAAAAAGGTTATAAATACTGCGAAGGTTGAAGGATCTATATGTAATGCGTACTTAGTCGAAGAGGCATCAACTTTTTGTTCGCATTAGTTTGAGCCTCATGTTTATACGAGGACGAGCAGAGTTCCCCGCAATGACGATAGTGGTGAGGTTGAATACAGTGCATACATGTTTTCTATATTCAAATCTGTTGGTCAGCCTTATGGATATTCTACGACAAGAAGTATGACAGATGAAGAGTACCATGCAGCACACACGTACATTTTTTTGAACCGTGAAGAGTTGCAACCATATGTCCAGTAAGCTTCCAAACCATATATACCTTATTCCATTAAATTTATTATGATCTATTTACTGATGAGTTTGTAATTACCAAATTTAGGATATTTATCCAACAAATGAGAGCATATGATCTCAATTTAACAGACTCACAAATTGACTAAATGCTTGAGAGAGAGCTATCGCGATGGTTTTATTCTTACATAAGTATTATCGAAACCCTAATTTATTAAGTATATGACTTTTAAGGTATTTTCGTGTGTGTTCATGTTTTCAAATAATTGTTGTTAGGCACACGAAAGCAACAACGTGCATATTCAAATGGTGAAGGATGTTACTTTTGGGCCATTAAGGACAGTCACCACTTACCCAGTATATTTTTTCAATGGGTATAAGTTCAACACTACGAAGCACGGTTCGGGTAGGTAAACTGTGAATAGTGGAGTGTGCATATATAGCAGGGTCAAATTACATCACCACATCACTTGATTATTACGGCCGACTTATGGAGATCATACAGATAAAGTACCCCATTGTCCCAATTAAACGCATCGTGTTGTTTAAGTGCGATTGGTTTGATCCAACGGCAAATCGTGGGATCAGAGTTCGTAAAGACTACAAGCTAGTAGAAATCAACTACAAAAAAAAGTTTAACAAATATGAACCGTTTGTTTTGGCAGCGCAAGCAACACAAGTGTACTATGTTTCATTTCCGAGTCGACCTCGTGACAAGGTTGACTGGTGGATTGTGTGCAAAGTCAAACCTAGATCAATAATCGATGCGTCAAAGCAAGATTTGGCTTTCCAAGAGGATGAAATTGAACAACACGGGATTGACAGTGATTTAGATGCGCCAAAGCCTTTAAATGATGCAAATGGTGTTTTTATAGATATGGATGATGAGGATAATGATGTCGATGCAGAGGATGAAGGTGAATCTGATTGGGCAACAGACGATGAAACTGAAGATGATCAGGATGTATATGTATCTGTATCTGATAATTTAGAATAGTATTGTTCACATTATTATTTTTATTGAAACATACGTTGTAATGAAATAAAGTGTAATGTTGAATTGTTGGGTTCATGATTCGATACAATGTTTATTTAGGACGGATTGTAAAAATTATATATGCACAACCTTTTGATTGTAATGTGTATATATATATGTTCAAATATTATACATTCAAATTTGTTTAATAGCAAAATATTAATTTACATGCCTAAATTTCTAAACATATAATATGTGTTGTCCGGTTCTGTTGATTATGTGAGTTTTAATTCTATATTGAATTATGTCTAAATATTCCACATATTTATATGGGTTTATGAAAAACTTAATATGTTTGATTTCAATGTATGTAGATATGGCAAGGGGTACTAGCAGAGATGGATCCGCTGAGGGGACTTCTTCCCGCGGTGGTAGGTCCGGTGGCCGGACTGCTAGAGGTAAATTTGGAGCCCATGGAGGCGTGACTCGTGCTACAATGACGACCTCTGGCGGGCCTGCTATTCAGATACCTCCACCGACGCTCCGGGATATTCAAGACGACTTTAGCCCTTCTTCCCCTCTGATTTTGGAGAGTCCCCAAGGGACAGCATCTGAGTCGATCAGACATGGTACTCCCTCGACAGGTGGTAAAACTGACAGGGATTTGAGACCATTGATTACGTTTGTTGGCGACCAATAAGTATTTAATCGAATTTTAAATTATTAGTTATTTAACTTCATTTTCAATTATTCTAGAGTTTAACTTGTATATAATTATGTCAGGATGCATCCCTCCAATGGCATAGCGCATACTATGACTGTTATTTTCAAGGAGAGGATGGACGATGACTGCTATACTTGGAAAGCCATTTCACAGCCTACTTTAGATTTTTATTTTGAGGAGTTTAGGGTAAGTTGACCAAAAACATTTCCAGGTATTAATTTTGTCAACTTCATGTACAAATAAAAAAAAATATTGATAATATTTATTGTTTTGTAGAAACATTATCGATGGGATTTGGTGAACTAGGTTGTTGTCCGGACAGCTTGGAAGAAGAATGTCGCGACCCGATACAAGGACCTTCTAAATACCATCAGGAAAAACAATATCAAGCCTATTTATCTGACCGAGCAGCAGTGGGAACGATATACCACAATATGGGCCAGACCGAAGTTTCAGAGGATCAGTCAACAAAATTCCAATAATCGACTGAGTCCCTCAGGAACTTCGTTACATACGGGAGGCTCTCAATCCCACGCTGAGCATGCGGAGGCTCTTGTAATTTTGAATTCAACTTTTATTTACATTATTTATGCTTTGAGTACATAACTTTATGAACATCCTTTATTAATGAATTCTTTTGTTGCGTACAAGAGAAGGTATTAGGTCGTCGACCAAGCCCAATGGAGGTCTTTATGCGTACACACACGCGTAAGGGTGATGGGTTAAATTTTGTGGATATGAAGTCAAGAGAAACAAGTGTAAGTTGTTACATCATTTTAATAATATTAATATAAAATTGCTTATGCATATAATTTTTATGTTTCTAACTTGTGTTAAATTTATTTGTTATTGCAGGATAGGTGGAATGCCATGTGGGAGGAAGAGATGTCCCAAGCCACGTCTGCCTCTGGACGCCCTGCAGAAGTAGATCAGACAGCCTTATATTTAAAGGTTGTCAGTGGGGAGAAAAAACAGAGGGTCTACGGACTTAGCTCTCAGGCATCTGTGTACTACAGCAGGGTGTTCAGAGTTGAGTACCACTTTTGCTCAGACTTCAGCACCTGAGGTGGCCCGCTTACAGGCTGAGATAGCTAAGTGTGATGCACGCTTGGAGAGTTTACAGGCACAACTTGACTCACATCACGATATATTTGCCACATTTGACCAGAAGGTAGACGAAAAAGTAGAGGCACGGGGCAGAAGCGCAAAGGAAATAGTTTGAGGACTACGTCCGAAGCTTGTTTGGCAACATGGGCATGCCTCCTCTTCCACCTCGGATTCCACCTGATCACGAAGACAGTACCCCCTCCACATGACGATTATTATTTTTACTCATTATTTATTATTATTGAGATTTTTTTTACTGAACTTTCGTGTATATACATTTATTTTCTATATTTATTTATACATTTTTTTTACTCAATTTGTTGATTATTCCCCTAAATAAACAATTATAACAAAAATTAATTAAAAAAATTTTAAAATTAAATAACCAAAAAAAATTATTATTATTAATTTAACAACGGATTAACAACGGATCCATTTAATGACGGAATATTAAGTCGTTAAATTTACGAACTTAAGGACAGATTTACGACGGTATGTTAACAACGTTGACTAACGTCGTTAATCTGACGTTACCTAGCGACGTTACCTAGCGACGGAACGACAACGGTATTTTAATGCACACGTGGCAAATTTCACTTCCATATAGTGATGTATTAGCTGCCGTTTTTACGACTTATTTTAACGATGGACATTTCCGTCGTTAAATTGTGAAAACTGTGAATTGACTAATTCCGTCGATAAGTTGTTGCTAGTTAACGACGGAATTTCCGTCACCAAAAAGTCGTTGTAAGCTCATTTCTTTCCACGTTTTAGTGACGAAATATATTTATATTAACAACAGAAATTTCCGCCGTTAGTCAATGATGGATTTTAAATTCCGTCGTTAAATTGTTAACGACGAGCATTTTAACAACCGATTTTTTCATTGAAAATCCGTCGGTAAATGGGTTTATTGACGGATTCATCTTGTTTACCGACGAAAATTTTCATCGGTAAACAATAATTTTCTTGTAGTGACTATCATCGAGCTATACGTGATCGTTGCGGACTCATTCTTGTGGCAAGCCGAGCTGAGTCACCCCGCACAACAATATGGTTTTTTTGCTTTAATTTGGAGGAAGACCGACTGACATGATGACTTCGAGTAGAATTTTCCAATTCATGTAGCGTTATGCTAACTAGATCATTCTCAAATCGATTATCCAATTCGTGTAACTATTCACACATACACTAAAATTTTACGCCAAGGCACAAAAACACTAAAAGTACGTGCTAAGTGATTACAAGCCTAAAATCTTTTGAGTTTTATGCTAAGGGATAGAAGCAAAAATTGAGTTAGCATTAATTTAGGCACCACGTTGAGGGATTACAAGCCTAAAATCAGTTAGCATAATTTCACGTTTAATCATATTTTGAACTTAATTGCCCATTGTTCTTCCTTTTCAATCATTTTTTTTATTTTATTTTAATGGTTTAATGCATCTTCATTTTGTAATAAAAATGAATTGATATATTTGTTGAAATGCAAAGATAGCGAAGAAACAAAAAGAGGGAGAGAGATCAAGAATAGGGATGACAATTTTCCCACCCCATTCGAAGAGGGGATTTAGCTAAATTTCAGGGACAGGGAGAGGATGTGGATGAAAATCCATCCACAAATTGATTTCGGGGAGGGGATGCCTCGCCCCATCCCCGATCCTTGAAATTTATTAATAATTAATAAATATTTAAAAAATATTAGTATCCTAACAAAGTAACAAAATAAAAAACAAAAAATAAAGTTACCTTCTAACCAATAAAAATAAAAATTTATATGTTTTAATTGATATATATAAATGTACATGGACAACTTAGTAACAATTAAACTTTTTGAATTTAATTGTGTTTAAAAACTCAAGTTTAGTGAAACTATTATTCTAAATAGAAGTATATATGTAAACTTTCTATCTAAAATGTGTGCACATGCAAATTTTATATAAAAATTTTGCGTGTATGTGATTATGATTTTTTTTTTCATTAATCTATAATGTAAATTATTAGTTTCTTTTCTTGTTCAATTAGAAAATAAGAATTATAAATATGAGTGTTAGTACATAATTTGAAACGTTCAACTTAAATATTAACATAATTAGTAACGTTGAATGTAAATCAATTTTTATTTCTCATATGTGACTTAGATTAAACTAAAAAGAGAATTCTTAAAACTTAATATTTTGTAAAATTAGTCATTATAAATTATAAAAAAAATAAATAAAAAAACTTTTATTTTTATATTTGGGATGGGGTCCCTGTGGCGTTACTCAATCCCCATTTGGGGATCTCCGCCTTGTCCCCGAATTGTCCAATTGAGGACGAGGATGGGGATGCTATTTTATTTCAGGGATGGGGATGACGATCCTCGCCCAGCCACTCCGACCTGCCCCTTTTTGCCATCCCGAATCAGGAACCATAATTGCGGGGCAAGATTACAAGTTTTCATGTCCACACTCTTAATCAAATTACAAAAAATCTTTTTTAGTTTGAAAATTATTGCCGATATGCCTTTGTAACGGTGGATTGCTTATTATGGTTTTAGGCATTTTTAAAGGATTTTGTCATATACAAAATTATACAAATCATCTAAAAGAAAAATGAGTTAATTATGATGAAAAATAATCCATTGTACAACTTTTAAATATGAAAAACCAACTGATGTGAAGTAAACATCAAACATAATCACTTAACAATGGTAGCTAAACTAGAAAGCACGACCACTACAACTATTGTGTGGTCCAGCTGACACAAGTGAATCGAAAGCACTAGGTGCATTAGACTCCTACGGTTTAACCTTATGTGTCCAACGATGCCACATTGACTGCAAATCCTGTTGGAAAATATTTTAGAAAACAGGGAAAAATAGAAAACCTGAGACGTGTTTTAAACACTGTCGTTAGGGATTATTTCGTCATAACAAAAAATTCAAGAATGCAAAAATCTCCCAGGATTTAACAGGTTTTTCTAAAATAAATTCTAGGTACACAGAACAGCAGGAAAATTTTAATTAACCCAGAAGAGATATGCAAAGAGGAATGCTGATATCTTATAAAATTCTGAAGAATAATAACTCTTTTTATAGTGTAATAACGTTGAGATTGAGAAAATAAAGGAGAAAAATAAGGCTGATGAACGTTATGATGAAGTCAAAGATAATGCTAACTCCAACTGTTAGTAAAACTCCTTACTAAAGTTTAGGGATAATAGGTATAGGATAAAAATAAAAAACGTGCCTTTCAAATTCTTTCTGAAATACCAATATTAATTCAACAAATCCTTTGTTGAATCTCTTCACCTCTAGAAAATACTCTAGCATTTGCTCACAATCGTCTTGCCTGTCGCTTTGTGATAATAGGCAGTAATACAATTCGTACATTTTCAAGACGGATCCAATCAATCTGATCTCCGAAATAACTATGTGTTCCATCAAACATAGTTCTTCATTCAAGCCAAAAACACAGCAAACACTTCAATATAAACTCAACAAATACTCAACCCAACAGAAATACACAATCTTTATTATGTAAAATATCAAATATCAAATACACTAATTTAAATTCATCTCTTAATAACAAATTAAAAAAAAAAATGACTTGGTGTGAAAATGGTGTGTGGTGAATGAGTGAAGGGAATTGTTGGGGGGTATTTCCCCATGGCAGGACGAGCGCCACATGTCCTATCTTGGGCATATGGATACGTTGGATAAGAACGCTCCACGTGTCACTGTCACTGTCACTGTCCCTGTTGACAGCCTAAACAAGGAGATTGATTGAGAACAGAGCCTACTGACAACAGGGAAGGGTGGTTACTGTCGCAAGGTATATGGGTGCAATCGCCAGGGGAAGGCTTAACTGGGATTAAGCAAGGTTTTATTGTCTCAGATCTGGATTATAGGGGTTATGCGTGCAACAACTCCCGTAATCCACCTACCAACACTAACAGTCAAAACGGGGGCTATAAAAACGGAGAAAAAATGAGAGAGTAAAAAAACTTGTTTAGCTTTTTGTTTGATGAGTTATTATGGCATGAGCATATTGTAACATCTCTTTGTAATATGATCTCTTAAAGAATACAAAAGATAGTGGACGTAGGCTTTGTCCTGAGACCACAGAACCACTTTAAAAACCTCTTGTTTCTTTCCCTTTCACATCTTTCCAACACACAGTCCACGCTAACCGTCGGATATCACAAGCGATATACAGTTGTTATGCACTTGCTTACTCGGTCCAAACAGGGTCAACTGAGTATCTCTCGTTGGTGCGATTTTTCGTATCAACATTTTGGTGCTAGAAGGAGAGCCTTCGCCTTGAAAATTCAACCACAACAACTGTCGTATTTGCAAAGCTCTTGATTACCAGAACACAAAGCCAAATGGGAGGAGATAACGCCGTGGGGAGCCAAGGGGCCCTACCGACTCCACCCCCGATAGCAAATCATGCAACTGACAACCTAAAGACAAATGCCCCTCGCAATAGGGAGGCCCCTATGATGGACATGTTTCAAACTCTCACCAATGCAGTCCAAACATTGCAGCATAACATGGAAAACATGAAGCACGCACACCCAGCGAGCCAACAACTGGACTCGAGGAATGTAACAACCCCCAATTGGGAGTTAAAGTTCGCCAGAGATGGTTTAAGTTCCTCCAGTCTACTAGTAGGCAACTCCTTGGGAAGTGAGGGGTGAGACACCCATTTGAGCGAAACACTCAAGGAAATAACAACCCGCGAGAGCTATCAAGGAGGCCCGTGGTGGGCAGAAGCATTCACCCATTTGTCGTCCTAAGAAAGCAGTAATGGAGGCAACCCAGCAAATTACTTCAAGTTTTGTGATGAACTTCTTGATCCAAACCGCCTCTTTTACCCCATCGGAAAATGCAATGTACTCAGCTTCAGTTGTAGAATCTGCTATGATACTTTGCTTAGAGCTCTTATAACTCACTACAACACCATTGAGGCAAAACACGTAACCCGACTGCGATTTAGAATCATCCTTGTCAGTCTGGAAGCTAGCATCAGTGTATTCTCTAACACTGAGCTCTTCATCTTCTCCATAAACCAAGAAATCATATTTATTTCTCTTCAAGTACTTAAGGATGTTCTTGACTGCGATCCAATGTCTTTCACCTTGATCCAGTTGATATCTACTACAAATGCTTAAAACACAAGAGGCATCAATCCTAGTACATAACATGGCATACATAATAGATCCTATTGCCGAAGCATAAGGGATTTTATTCATCTTATCTCTTTCTTCTTGGGTCTTAGGACACATGTCCTTCGAAAGAGTCACGCCATGCGACATCGGAATAAATCCTTTCTTGGATTCTCCCATACTGAATGTTTTCAGTATTTTAATGATATATGTACTTTGACTTAGGCCCAACAACTTATTCGATCTATCACGGTAGATCTTCATTTCAAGGATATAGGTTGTTTCCCCTAAGTCCTTCATGGAGAAGCACTTACATAACCAAGTTTTCACCGATTGCAAGTTCGGTATATCATTCCCAATGATGAGTATGTCACTGACATACAACACTAGGAATATTATCGCACTCCCACTGATCTTCTTGCATACATAGGGTTCATCCTCTTTCTTGATGAATCCGAACTTCTTGACGGCTTCATCAAAACGAATGTTCCAACTCCGTGAAGCTTAATTAAGTCCATAAATGATTCTCTGAAGTTTGCATACCTTATCGGAGGTCCTTCAAGAACGAAACCATCGGGTTGTATCATATACACATCCTCTTCAAGGTTTCCGTTCAGAAATGCGGTTTGGACATCCATCTGCCAAATTTCATAATCATGGTATGTTGTTATTGCAAGCATAATCCTAATGGACATAAGCATCGCAACTGGTGAAAATGTTTCATCATAGTCAATGTCATACTTTTGTTTGAAACCTTTGGCCACTAGTCGTGCCTTCTACGTTTGCACCTCACCTTCCATGTCAGTCTTCTTCTTGAAGACCCATTTACACCATATGGGTTTTATCCCTTCGAGTGGATCCACCAGAGTCCATACTTGATTTTGGTACATGAAGTCCATCTTGGATTTCATTTCTTCATGATATGTTATGGGTTCATTATCCTCATAGACTAATACGTCGTTGTGCTGAGTCATGAGATAATCATATCTCTCGGGCTCACAACGTATTCTCCTAGAACGACGCAATTCCTATGATATATGAGGTGGTACACTTTGTTCTGACCCATGTGGAACAACCTCCTCATGATGCTCAACCACTTCAGGTGGCACATCATCCCACTCCAAATCTAATGTATTTTGTGGAATCAGAACTTCAACTAGTTCTATCTTCCTCCCGCTAACTCTTTTAAGAATAAATTCTCTTTCCAGGAAAACCCCAGTACGACACGAAATGCAATGTGTAGCAAGTGCACTAGTCACAACAAGTAATAAAATGATGAGTAGAGTATCGTTCCCACGAGGATTGTGTGTCAAGTACTGAATTTCCTAATTTCTGACAAGTTGGAGCAAGCGAAAGATGTTGGATTCGGCAGGAGCTACTTAACTAAATTTAAAACAAAACTTACTACGTAATTTAAAATCTAGCTAATGAAACACTATCAATAATAGAGAAAAATCAATTAAGACAAAGCGGTTAGGGTTTTGACTTCACTAGGATACTTTGCATTAATCTATAATTTCAATCACTCTCAAACTCACATGCAAAGATTAAACAATGAAAGCCCCAATCTGTAGAATATACATTCTCAGGCTATATTCTCCATTAACTTAAGTGGAATCCTAGAATAATTTCATAAATTTCTAAATCTATCTCTAGCATTCATTAATCTATGAAAATTTATCAATATACTAACACATGATTCACTTCTTAGTCTTATCATGTTAAGCATTCAATAAAATCAGCAAATTCCACAACCAATTGCATTAAGAACAAAGAATAGAAACATAATCCAAGCAAAAGACTTAAAGAATACAACAATTCATAGATTAATCCATTGAAATCCGAGTTACATCAAAACCCTAACCCAAAATGAGTTAGTTCATACTAAAATTAAGACAAAACATAATGAAAATGGTAAACAAAGAGTTCAACATGATAAATTGACGAAAATAAAGTAAATATTCCCTAATTAATGAACCAAAAAGCTCCCAATCTTCACAAAATCAATATCTGCCTCTCTAAATGTTTCTAAGTGTTGATCTCCTTCCAAAAAGGGCAAAGACTTAGTCAAACCCTAAAACCCTAAAAGCTCCTCTTACAGAAAAATGCACCGTTTTAATAAAACTGTGAAATCCAGTTTTCGCTGCGGTGAAGGAAAAACTTCACTGCGGCGAAGTGTCGAATCTGGTTATTTCAAAACTGTCCCGAGATTTCTTCGCCGAGGCAAAGTCTTCTAAACTTCTCTGAAATTACGAAACTGCCCTCTGCTTGCTTCTTTGCTTTAATCTTCACTCCAAGTAATCTCCAACAGGAACAAGCTTCACAGTGCCTTGAATTCGCAGCAGAACTTTCCCGATACTGAAATTTTCTTGATTCTCGGTCTAGAAACTCAATTCCACTCAATGTTAGCACTAACTGCACGTTTTGGCCTGAAACATAAAATAATTGAAATTAAGTAGCAATCCAGACACAAACCAAGGTAGAAGTATCCCAAATTCATCAAAAAAGCAAAGAATAAACAGTATAATCCTAGGATTATCATTGCCGCGGCGCCACTCCATCTTGGCCACGGCGACATTATGGAATAATTTAATGTTCAACCATTAACATGAACTTCGCCTTGACATTCCCTTCACACAATACAACCAAAAACCTATACCAATTCACACAAATATACACATCAATTCCAACCCAAAAGTCATCTGTTCACATACAACATGAAATGAGTTTTAAAACATGATTTAATGCATTTATACATAATATTCCACTCATCTCTTACACCAATATAGCTCAAAAACTCGGATCGTTGCTCTTCTTCGCCTAAAATCCCAAATTTCCCTCAAATCCAACAATAAAATGATGAATGTAATGAAATTGACGCATGAATGAGAGTATAATCTTACCAATTTATCGAATCTGAATTCAATTCCTTCAAATCTCCACTTTTTCTCTCTAGCCTTGACACTTTCTCTGTCTAAATTCTCTCCCTCACGTGAAACAATGAAGAAATGGGAGAGAATTCTACCATTCCCTCCCTTTTTATACTAAGCCACCAAATTACCTTTTAGTCCCCAAGATTTCCATTCCTTGCAAAAGTCTCCTGCCAACTTCCATTTCCTATAATTTACACCCCAAATTCAAATAAATTAGATTTAAACCAAATACTCCGTGACACGGGGTGTCACAAAATTGACAATATTTTTCCACACAAAATTGCAAGCTAATGTTTGATGACAATGGGAGAGAGACCTAATTAAGAGAAGAGTTAATTATACTAACATATGGAGGGAGATAAGGAGGAAGACAGGGAAGAGACCCCAAAGGCCTAGTAAATGCCCTCTCCAAAGCTCTATGAACATTCTCTTCATGTCTAAGCTTCCTCTTTAGCTTATCAACCTGAAAGTATAATGTGAAACCGTAACAATCAAAGTAATAAAATGAAGCAAATTGGATAAAAAACAAACAACTAATTCACCATGACTTATGCAGTAGAAATAATGATAATGTCTTCAATATGACTAATAGCTACTATCCTCCAAAAACCCTCCTTCCCTTAAAGGATACTCCCACCTAAAATGTTACTATTACTAACCCAAACTTGGGTAGTTGACAAACTCTCCAATGATTTCTTTTCTTTTTGGGTAATTCTCATAGCAATATGATACAGTAGTTTTCAACTCAAAGCACAATATCACTTTCCTAAATGATTTGGGCCTCTAAGAACCGGGGACAAAATCCAGAAATCCATAAATTAAGAGAACTAACACTCCTAGTTAGTAAATACGCGTATAATACGCATATTATACGCCATTTGCCGTATGTTATGAGGCGGGCCGTATAATACGCGAATTATATGGCCCAGCCGTATAATTCGCGTATTATACGCGTACCTGTATTTTTGCCGTATTTTTAAGAAAATTTTTTAATTTTTTTGAATAAGTTGAGACTTGAAGTTGGTTCTCCAGATTCATACAACAATGCATGAAACACCAAGGCAACTTCTTTATATTGACTTAAATTAAGAATTGTAATATTAATTAAAGAAGTCAATATATCATATAGATTAAGATTAATCAGAACTAATCAAAATCCTAATTTTACAAATATTTGATTTTTCATAAAACTAAATATGTTTAATTAATTTCCTAAGAAGTAGTATTTAATCAAAATATATTTTTATAATTAATCATAGTGGTCCCTACTCACAAAACTTCATTGTTCTTCCACTGCCCAATTATAATTATGACATTCAATTGTTGGATAAAACCCTAAATATCGTTACCATCTAATATATTTATAAATTTAAAAATTCAACCTAATAAATACTCAATAATTGACGTTTGTAGTAGACTATTACAATACCGTTCCATCAAGATAGAATTGTACTAAAGAAATAACAAACATTAGAGGTTATATATTTGCTAAAACAATTAATCTATCATTAGATCTAACAAATTTCATATAACTAATTAATTATATCAGAGGTGAATTTTTATATAACAGTTTTATTTTTAGTTTATCATGAATTAGTTTTTACATACATTTTGAACTAGATCTATTGGTTATTGGTCAATTGAATACTTTACATTTGAAATGCTATATTGATTTTAACTAGGTGGTCCATGAAAAGTA
>WYDK02118170.1:1758892-1772818 GCA_009867345.2 Toxicodendron radicans
TTACTCATATAAAGTAGAGATCCCAAATTTGTATTTCAACCCATATGATAATTGATTTGAAATATATTTAATTAGAGTGTTCACAAAAACATTTTAGAATATATCCTTAAAAAACTAATTTGAGATTTAACAGTAATAAGGACCGTTTAATGAAGTTTTTTTTTTTTTTTTTTTTTTTTTTTTTTTTTTTTGATAATTAAGCTTTATAAAGCAAAAAAGAAAGGCGTTTCAAGCAAGAGGGTACAGAATCCAGTTGCCGGACGGACCCAGAGCCAAATTTTAACTGAAAAAGAAAAGCCAATTTTTTTTATATTAATTTGTTCAAGTAAAAACTTACATCAAAAGAAGACCTGCAAGGCTGCAACTTAATTAGTTTGAAACTTTTTAAGTATTTTTAGCATCACAACCAATACGCATGATTCAGATTTAAGTTTAGTATATGCCTCAGGAAGTATCTGTGTCAGTTTAAACTTGAGAATTTGCTTGATACTAGCTAGAGTATACATAATTAAAAACTAATGTATCAGTATAACTTAACTAGCCGGGTTCTCTTTCCAAACGGCTTCTTACATTTCACCATTTCCACATCTCAAATTACAAACAAATTAACCTGATCTTCCATCAAAATATATATTAACAAGGAAAGCAACAATAAAACGGCTGGCCTGTAGTTAACTCTATATGAGGCACACAACAGGCCACCGATTTCATTTTCCTTAAGTTACATATCTTCTTGGCAATGGATATATCATTACTTTTAAGCAAGACCAGTAACCATTATCGGAATTACATGACCATTTAACGTTAACAAACAGCACAAATTTACGAAGACCCTCAAGGAATTTCATCTAATTGATGAGGTGGTAGAAATCCGTCGGAGGATCCCAAACGGGTAGCATTTACATAATCTTGGGTAGAATGCGCTGATACACCTGGCATAACCAAACCGATTACTCTGAACACCTTGAGGAACCACCCTTCTTTATAGTCTGGTCCCATTTTGTAAATTATGGTGAAACTTCTTATCAGCTCCAAAAATGCGTTTATCATCATTGGAATTGCCTTCAGTGGTGAGAAGTAGTTCTTATTTGGTTGCTCCGGAACAACCTGCATTTCAATTAATCAAAATGAATTTGCATAATCAGTTGTAAGCTTCATCTTCTCAATCACCAAGTCATACGAATTATAAACCATGCGAAATATAACTTAAATGTTGGTTCATTAATAGAAGGAGAGTGATGCTCACCTTGGCTTCATAGTGGCGATTATAGTAAATGCAGGTCCCGAAGTGCTTGAACATAAGATCTGAGTCATCATAAGGTAACCTTGGCACCATGTCATTACTGTAAACAATTCTAAAATATCGAACATTATGCTCTTTCAACTTCATTTCCATGAACTCGCCAAACTTTTCATCTCCTACCCTTGGTTGCCCATATGTATAGATCCCTTCCAATCTCTCCAACAACAGTTTCTCGTCATGCAGTATCAAAATTGCGGGAAAGAGAATAGCCAGTGCCCCACCTAGACTGTGACCTGTCAATATATATTTTGCTCGATCATTTTTGCTCAATTGATCTTTTAACATCTCCCTGATTGCATAGTAAGCTAGGGGCTCTGGGCGCTTATCGTCTAGCTTATTGATTTCTTTAGGCCAACCTCTTTGTTTTTGCAAGCCTAGAGCCTTCATAAAACCACCATGAATCTTTCCTACACCATTGATCTCATACCAAGAGAGATCAAAGTCTGAGCACCATGCATCTGCATCGAAGGGCTCTGTTCCCCTAAAAGACACAATTATTGTGTCATGGTCAATACTTTTATCATGGAGCATGAAGACTTGTGTTGTGGCCTTATCTTGATAATCTGCCATATGTGCATTGACTTAATTATATATGATACTTATTTAATTAACAAGCAGTTTGAATTTAAAAAAAGAAGATCGTAGTATCTTACCATTCCAGTAGTCATAAAATCCCAAGTAATCCATCTGCAGAATGAATAATTAAGCTGGATATATATGTAGTATAAATAAATATTTTTGAAGAAATTGTAATAATATTGTCATACCTTCCAGTGATCTTTAACTGTAGTTTCAATGTAAGCTCTGTTCTCATATGCTGCTTTAGATGCCATCATGCATAAAGTGGCAAAATATCTGGCATCTCCATGTTTGATGCTACTGTCCAGCTTCACTCGCTTATCTAAATTTCCAATAAACGATATGAAAGTTGCTGATTGTCTGTCCGGTTTTACCAACTTCCCTGAAATGCATGATGTCTTTTAATGAGTCGATCGTAGATCTTAAGCCGATGCGTTATCGACTCCGATGATAACATTGCATTAATTTATCGGCGATGATTTACAAATGTCTTCTTATAGGCAAACACAGATAATATTTTCTTGAAATATTTACGCATATGGCTGATCACAAGAGTAACTATTTTAAAAGTTTATAAGCGGGTTCTCAATCTGCATGTGCTTTTGGAGCACAGAAATATAGAAATTTTGCTCAGATCACCAGTATTCATTTTGTGCACAAAAGAAGAATAAAAATATATCTTATAATACAATGAAACAATTAAAATTTATCAAAGTGTTTACATTTTTATTCGTAAATTTCCTATAGATTGTAACGGTTGAAGCAGCATAGTTAATAATGCCATCTAATCACTTAATTTTATTTTTCCTTACAGGCACAGGGAAAGTGGGGAACCACAACGATGACTTTTTTTACCTTGATTAATTTCAAGGACCCTAAAATTAAGGATAGGATATAATCTTAAATCACCGTCTTTATTAGCAATCGAGAAGAATCTAATTCAAGATCTTTTAAATAATACATCTAAAAGTTTTAGTTGATCATAATAATAAATCATCAGCCAACCATCCGGTGGTGGTTTTATTTATCAACTTCCAATTTGACAAAAGTGATTAAGTGACTAAGAAAATTAGCTAGACAAAAACATGCTACTAATTTAATACCACAAACAAATATATGGGATATCATGCACCAAGCAACTCATCATTGAAATGATTATCATATTAATTTAAGAATAATATTTTTTTTTGCTCAAAATAGTTTTACACAGTAAGCATGCATTTCCCCAGAAAGAGCTAGCAATATGTAAGAATCATATAGATGAGTAATGTATGCATATTATATAACAAACCTTTTATTATATTAAGAAAGAGAACACCCAGATTTCGGTTACTAGACAGAAGATTGACCAAGAACTCGATCCCCGACCCGGTCCATGCCAATGGTTTTGCAACGAATAGCAGAAACTTCTGTACGACGATGGAGATAAACATGATCCATCTGTGGCGGAAACTCTCTTCCCTTGCCTTGCTGCTATCCACGAAGTCTCTCTTATAAACGTCACTGTCTATTAAGATACGAATCAGATCCAAAAATTTCACTTCTTCTGGTTTCAAGAGCATGTAACTACAGGAGAAACCTTTGTCACTCTGCCCCATGACTGGGCTTGCTTGTATGCAAAGAAGGAAGCTTATGATCTATTTCTCTCTTAATTTCTTATTCTATTCAAACTTCAATTAACTCTCTCATCTTATCTCTAATATATACTGGAAAAGCAAAGGGAATGCCACACAAAGAAACATCAATTAACAGCAAGGGATTGGTTTGACGAACAAGAAGACTTGTTCTCTTTATTTATTTTTTGGGTTCAAATCTTTCAAACCTGAAGACCACATATTATTTTGTTATTTATCTTATAATATTGGGTTTATATTATGCTTAATAGGTCCGAAAGATTAGTTGCGCGCAAACTAACCTGAATATCGCAATTATAAAAATAAATAAAATAAAAACATCGATTGTATTGGAATAAGAACAGGAGGAAATAACTTATTTTTATCCAAACTATAACAATATTCCAAGTTTCCACCCCCATTATCATTTATTTCAAATTCTCACCCTTAAACTTTTGACTTTTGATTTTTTTTTTTTTTTTTTTTTTGGTAATTAGACTTTTGATTTTTTTTACAATAGAAAAATTGAATGTTCATGTAAAAACCCGAAAATGCCCCCACAGTTATTAAATATACCCAGAATAAATTTGACTAATTCAACAAGTGATTGAAGCATAATTTATTATAATTAGAGCCTCCACAGTTATTAAATATGAGAATTATAGTAAAACAATAAAATTCAAAAAGTGATTGAAGCATAGTTTATATTGATCAATATTTTTGTATTAACAGCCTAATGCATAATAAAAGGAAAAAAAAAAGAACATTTTAAGGAATTATGCAATTTTACATATTTTCACTTAATTTAGTTATTCTGCACTTCAATGTTATTCTAAGTATATTTAATAACTATGGAGGCATTTTTGGGTTTTTACATGACCATCCAATTTTTCTATTGTCAATGAATCAAAAGTCAAAGGTTCAAGGACAGTTTAGTAATAGCACCATTTACACATGTGTCAGAACTGAATAATAACTAATATTGTTAATTTAAGGGTGAAAATTTAGAATAAATGATAATGAGGGTGAGAACTTAGAATATTGATATAGTTTGGGTGGGAATAAGTTATTTCCTCTAAAAATAATGAAAGTGAGGTCTAACACATGTTACACAACTCCACTCTATGTTCACAATTGTACTAATAATTAATGGCAAATAAAGTTCAAACAAAGTGGATTATTGGATGGAAGAATAAATATTATCATTATATTTCTTGATCGATTCTCCTAGCTATATAAATAATTTCTCTATTTAAATAATATTTAACATAGTTTTTTAGGGATATTATACATTTTAAGTTATTTTCAATTTTATCCTCTGAAATTGTATGTCAACTTAGTGTTGTCATATTATTTGCTATATTAATTTATTATATTTGAAATGTATAATATTATTATTATCTATAATCTTTCCATATATTTACGTACTTTCCATTCTTTAATTTTCTCTGTTTTCTGTTTTCTTTTCTATTTTATTTTTCTTCTTATATTCAAATGTCATTGTGTTTAATAACTTTTCAAATAAGTGAAATTGTTTCCCTTAATATTGATAGCACAAACCACTCACGGTTATATATATTATATGTCAAGTATATTATATTTATAAGAAGAAAAAATTTTGATCCGCATGTTTTTGTGAAAGGCTAAGTTATTATATTCTTAAAGGGGCGTTTGGTTCATGGTTATATGGGATAACTGAGGTTAAGTGATTTTATATTATTTGCATTATCATGTTTGGTTGTCAATTAATAAAAGTTTTTGTTAATCTTCCATAACCAATAGTAAAATATAGGTGATAATCTGATTACCTCCATAACCTATGGTATTCTAAGATTATTTGGTAATTTTATTTGAAGTTACAATTTTGTTCCTAATTAATAAAATTTTAGGACAAAATGCCCTTATTATTTAAATAATTTACAAGAATTTTTTAGTACAACTTTGTCCTTAATTATTAACACTTCTGGACAAAAATACCCTTAGCCTAAAAATAATTTACTTCCACCACCCAATCCTACCACCGTCGGCCGGTAGACACCTGACGGCATCTAGCGACTGTTGGAGTCGCCGGACGCCGATCTGGCCATTCTCCGGCCATATAGAACTGGTCGTTTCAGGCCAAATATGGCCTTGGGGGTAGTTTGTTAAAAATAAAACCTTTACATGCTTGGGGTGTTTTTGTTGACTTTGAAATATAGGGGGTTTAGAAAGAATATTTCAAAAAAAATTAAAATAATATTATATTAATATTTAAACAGGAGGACAATTTAGTAATATATACAACATACCCACAAATTTATCCTCCTAACCAAATATATCAATTAAACAAACCCACCAATTTATTTCAACCTAACCAAACATATTTCCCTAACATTCCCATTAATCTTTCAATGTTATCTATCTTTCCATTAATATAGCATTTTCAGTAATACAATATTCTCTTAACCAAATGCCCCCTAAATACTTTTTAGGAAAATTTTGTAGAGTAAACGACTTTTTCCCACCCAAGGTTTGCCTTAATGACACTTTCCCACCCAAAAAGTTTCAAAATATCACTTTCCCACCCAAAGCTAATATTCTGTTGCAACCCAAAGCTGATTCTAACCAACTTCGAGAACGCAAATTCTCTTCGTCACTACCATTTGAACCTCCAGTCTCTTCTCTATAAAATTTCTTTCATTCCGACACATGATTTCTCACTTATTATTGATCACCACAAAGCTAGTGTTTCTTGTTCTTAGCTGGTTTTCGACTGATTCTAACGAAAAATATTCAATCGGTCATCACCATTCGATTCATGTTTCCACTCTACAAAATCTCTTTTACCATGACTCATGATAACTCGTCGAACACCAAATGAGAAAGTGAAATGTAATTTAAATATTAATAAAATATAAATTTTGGATGAGAAAATAATATTTTAAAACTTTTTGGATGAAAAAATGTCATTAAAACAATCCTTGAGTGAGAAAAAGCCGTTTACTCTACAAAATTTTCTATAATATTTACTTTTTCATTTATTCCATGTGACGAGATTTTTTTGTACTCGTTACCCTTTCATAATAATGTTAAAACAATCGGCTGAAATGACTTTTTTAATATCTGCATTAGATTCTCTTCTTATCCCAAAGATCCAAATTTCAAACACTCATAAGAGAAAACTTAACACACCTTTAATAATGCCTCGGCTGTCTTGTTAGATGAGTATGCATTGATTTGTCCAGCAATGACGAGCCTCGACCTTTGATAGAAATTTTTCTTGAAGCTGTCAAAGTTGTGCAACACGAGTGGTCATATTATATATGTGTTCCATATGCTACTCATTTTACAAAAAATGCGGGAATGAGTTATCTCTTATTGTCGAGACAATGACAACTTATATTACTTATAAAAAATATTTGATTATGAATTATTTCTTATTATTGAGTTGATGTCATCTTATATTATTTAGATTATTATATTTAATTATTAAATAATATAAAATTTTAATAATCTTTAATAATTAATAGTAATTATTATTGGTTATACAGGTGATTACCTCTATTTTTTTAGGTTTTTTTATATTACTTAGTAATCTTATTTTTGTTACCATTTTACCCCTTATTAATAAAATTTTAAGATAATAATACTCTTGTTATTTAAATAATTTACAAGCAAATGTAAAGACTATTTTATCTTTATAAACCCAACTTTTTAGACAAAAATGTCTATGAACTTCAAAATAATAATGTTTGACTGGTGGTCGGATCTGGCCAGTCCAGTCACTGTCGACTGTCGGCGTTCGACGGTCGACGCCGTTACAGCACATGACTGGCCGTTTCCAACCAAATCGATATAGATATGACCGAAAATGGTCAGATAACGATGTCGAACACGAGCGATAGTGGCCGGTGACCGGCAATGACTGGTGGGGTGGGGGGCTATCCTCTTAATATAATATTCTCAATAATTTTTCAAGGTAATATATCTCTCTCTTAATATAACATTTCCAGTAATATAACATTTCATGAACCAAACACCCCCATATTATCATGTTTGATTGTCAAGTAATATAAGATTTCGGTAATCTTTCAAAATCAATAGTAATTAATGTTGGTAATATAGGTGGTAATCTGAATACCACTCTTTTCTTAGGTATTTTAAGATTACTTGGTAATCTTAATTTTATCCCTAATTATTAAAAGTTTTGGACAATAATGCCCTTATTTTGAAAAATAATTTACAAAAATATTCATGGACTGTTTTATCCTTATATACAATTTTTTTAGGACACAAATACCCTTGAACTTGCAAACATTTACCCAAGACTGGTGGCCAAATCTAGCCACCACCGCCAGCTGTGCATCGTTCCGGCCACGGCCACGGCCGCAAGCGATGGTGGCCGACAACCGGTAGTGGCTGAGTGGGTGGAGATGTTTTCGTGATTTTTTAAATTCTTATTATAAGGGTGTTTTAGTTAAATTGTCAAATATAGGGTTAAAATAAATTTTGTTAATAATAATATTAAAAGGAATGATAATTTAGTAATCTATATAATATACTCACCCATTTATTCCTTCTATTCAAACATAACATACTTACAAATGTATTCTTTTCAACAAAATACATTTAATATAATATCTTAGTAATCTTTCAAAATAATCTATTTTTTCATTAATGTAATATTTTTCAGTAATACAATATTTCTTGAACCAATTACCCCGTATATGTTTAAAATAACTCTAAAAAATAATAATCAACGATGCTTTTCCATAAATATGTTTTTTTCTTTTTTTCCTTTTCCTAGCTCATATATAATCTCGTGTCCTGTCACCTGTGTGATAATGACTGCTCTAATTTTACGAAAAGGAGAACCCACCATATAGACAAAATTATTCTGATTTGTTGACGATATGACTCTTATGGAGTAGTATTATTAGTGGGGACGATCACGTGAAACATATGTTGTACGTTTACCTACCCTACATAATTACATTTGCCATTGGATTTCACATTTATCATAAATGACGTATCTCGACTCTCTTCTTCTTTATTGACGAAGACTTACTCATTTAATAAGGAGTAAAAAGCCATCCACCCATTTGGAAGCTCATCAGTCATTCTAAAGTTGGATGTGATTCCAACGCATAGCATAACATTCCTTTATCAAAAATGGGCTGACGCCTAACGGGGACTGGAATATAGGCCACTGGGCTTGTTTATGAGATCTCTGAACGCTTGCCTCCGTCAATGGGTTATACGAGATGGGCTAGAAATTACTTGGACAGTCAATCAGTAACACAAAATATAAGGTGGAAACAAATCTTCTAATAATTAAATATATATCTTGCTGGCAATTATTTTATGGATTTGTCAAGTTTATATTTGATGGGAATCTACTTCCTATTTATTTGATTGGATCTGACAAGCCAGTTTTGAGTTCTAAGTTTCTAACGCGTCTAGTGATCAGGTCGTCTGATCTGAGGCATATTTGCACTGTGTATTTTTCTATGTTAAGAGGATGTGGCAGTGCCACATATTTTACATCTAACTATTGGTGTTTCAACTTCCAACACTTAACTAATTACTATTTGATTTCATTTTAAAAAGAGATGTTGGAAATGTCGGTTTTGCAACTGCATATATGTTTTTTTTTTTTTTTTTTACAAAGAAAAAGAAAAATTCAACACAAGTGCAAGGTCATGGGTCATACAGTGAATATTAAATTAATACGATGAGATCTTAAAACATTTGAGTTCATCTCACCTTGCGTATGGGACACTAGAAGAAAGAAATTGGTATGAAGACGGATAATATAGAGATCTAAAGCTTGCACCTCACCTGCCCCCCTTAAAGTATGCACTCTTGCCAAAATCCAATCCAACCAACCAACCATTTTATTGTCTTTATTCATCTTATTTATAGAATTCATAATGTTGGGATCAATAATGTCGCTTTGCTCATATGGACGGTTCTTAGAACATAACTTGCAAAGTGAGATTTCGAATATTATAAAAGGTTTTAGCTTCCCTCACTGGACAAATTGGTTTTCAAATTAAATGGCCAAATGCTCTATCCAACAAGTGGTATCAGAATCAAAGTCATGGGTTCGAGTCACGGGAGCGTCATGTTGAGGGAGGGATTGTTTGTTGGGGTCAACAATGTGCTTTACTCATGTGGACGACTCTTAGAACATGCATTGACTTCCCTCACTGGACACCAATTAATTTTCAGATGAGATGACCAAAGTCCGATCCAACACATTATTTATTTGTAAAACCTACAATTACATTTCAAACTCATTAATTTCACCATGCCTCATGTCTGCATTTATATTCACACCTCATACAATTAATTTAGAGTACCTCCCACAGCCTTAATTGTTCCATGCACGTTACTGTCTTTTTAATTTCTAATATTGTAGGAAAGTTAATTAACTTGCATTGACTATTTAAAATGGACAAATTAAGATTATTATTATTGGTGCTTAATTTCTAAGTACCACACATGGCTCTCCTTACTCATAAATCAGAGATCTTATAAATAAATTAAACTAAAACTCACTTCTTCTGTTTTTTCTTTGAAAATTAATTAAGATAATATCCGGCCAATTAGTGAGTAATTGATAATTTATGTGATGTAAAAAGACATAAAATAGATGATCTTTTTTAAGGGAAAAGAAAGAAAGCTTGGCTAGAAACATCGATAATCCATGATCAAATAGGCAAAGCAAGTTTATTTCCCTTTTTCATCTTTTGATTAGAAGATATTTAAGCATTAATCAATCAAATGAAAAGAGTAAATCATGAATAGAAGTTTGGTGGAATCAAATACATGGTGTAATTTGAATGCTATGAATGCGAAAGAGACTTTATCCTGTCACAAAGAACATGAGAACTTATCCCCAAAAAAGGAAAGAGATAGGTAGATTGGTTTAAAAAAATGATGGATTGATAGAATGTGTCAGAGGAGGGGGATACAATGAATTTGTAGGTTAAGATATATATATATGCATGTGTGTGTATCTTTATATAAATTCATAAAAGGTGTCTCCCCCTTTCTAATAAACAAAGACATGTTGGGGATGTTGGGTTCTTAGTGGGATATCTCACATGGGTCTTCTTGCTCGATGGATTGACCATTTCATATTTTTTAGTCATTCATTTATACCCACTTTGGACTATTTTGGGATAAATTTAAGAGAAATGGATGTTAGTCAGACTGAGGCATGATCCTTGAGACATCAACACTACTTTAACTCGATCCTGCCTTGGGAGGCAACCTACCAAGCTCCCCACCATCTTCTTTCTCATTTAAGTGTAGTAGAAGACAAATCAAATTCTAAAAAAATAATAATTAATATTTAGGTACGTGTTTTTTTAATTTATTATTTCTGATTAGTGATGCAAAGGTAATTGTATTTAATTAATCTCCATTTCATTTTGTTTAGGAAGCTCCTCTTTTCAAATCATATATTAATTAGTCGCCAGTCTCACAAATTGCGACATCCGTTATTACTAACAGCTATACGAAAAGAACACGATACTACTATTAATTATTTATAGTATTGATTAAGATTCTTCTCACGTGTTGTATATACTAAGTATTATTTCCTCATCAACTTTAACGTGTTCTTAAAATTTGTATTAATAAACCATATAATATAACATATATACATTAGATGACGTACTATGGCAAGTGAAAAGCCTAAGGTTCATTACATCTTTACTCTTATCCAATAAAATTTGTAATTAGGTAATCTCAATAAATCTTTACTATATATATGAGAAAAATCTGCGTTTGTTTTATGCCCTTAAGTTTCGATAATTTTATCTAACATTTGTTTGCACGGACTGGTGTGGAGAGGAGGTTATAGCTCAAAACTCAAAACTTGAAGTATTAATTTGATGAAAGCATACACTACAATTGTTATGTGACATTGACAATGAGAACTGAACATTCACTCTTTACAAACAAAACCACCAAAACTAATACAAGTAGGAATGAAACAATGCTATCTCTTTTCTTTCCCTATCTAAACATCTGCATATTTCCTAGCATTTGAGAAGGCTGGAATGATTTAGCCAACGAAGAGTAACCTACATTAGCCATTGTTGTTGGTGAAAATCCAACACCACCAATGGGCCTTTGAGCACCAGCTTGTTCCAACGTGTGCACCTGTTTCTTTAAGAATTTAACGTAATGGATAGCCTCATCTAACATAGAAGCTGTGTCCATTTTGGTTCCTCCTGGCACAAGTCTCTGTAGGATCCTTATCCTCTCGCTTATCCTTTCCCTTCTGCGCCTGGCTGCCACGCTCTGTGGATCCTTAGATATTTTCACGTTCCTTCTCTTTGGAGGCTTAATGGATTCAGGATCTATATGGACAGGTTGCATTGCAGCTATACGAAAGATCATCTCTCTCATAGCTGCCATTGAGTTTCGTTTCTCTAATGATTGAGGATATGCAATTCCATTGGGTAATGTAAACTCATTTTTGAATCTTCCAGTGATCGCATTGGGCTGAAGAGGTGGTGTCATGGGCTCTTGAATTGGAGTGCTTACAAAAGGCATTGTTGAAGAAGGATTGACCAATGAAAGAGGAGAAGAAACGTTAACGGTTGGATTATGGAAAATGGTAGCATTATTATTGGCGGTGGTATTCGCAGTGGAGAAATGAATTTCATGAGGCAATGTGGGAGTGGTAGTGTTGAAAGGCTCACAGAATTCAGGAAGCTTTTCCATTTGCATAATGATTGCCATCATATCCATTTGATCTTCTTGATAAGATGCTTTCATCATGTCAACATCCATTGAATATTTCACTCTTCTTGTTAATTGTGGTTGGTTGTGTTTGAGAGAGATGGGGAAGTGAAAACGGAGGGATGGGGGAGCTGAGCCAATAGGTTGATGAGATAGATTATTGAATTAGGGTTTCTATCAGATGTGCAGAGAGATAAGGAAAATAAAAAGTTGATTAAAAGTGCCAACAATCCAGCGAACATACTGGTAATGGGAGGCTTTAAATATACAACTTGTGACAAATATTTTATTCATGCAGACGCTCTTAGAAAAGTCTCAGAACTCATTTATGATTGAATTTATGATATATGATAGTGACCGCCCATTACGTGGGGCTACCTCCAATCAGAAGCATATTAACCATCCGATCCGGTTATCGAAAACTCAATTGAAAGGTCAAATCCATAGATTCATATGATCAGACCTCAAAATCCAACCATGTACTCGAGCCCACGAATAAAGGGCTGAGATTAAAGTGATCTTTAGAAAGAAGATGCATGAACCAATTTATTCTGTGACCCATCGAGGGAAAGAGCGCAGAGGGTTTGCCTAGTCTTACTTTTCCCCTAAAATTCACTTTCATGAAAAGCAAGAAAAAAATAACCATGAACCCCACAATCACATGACATTTGTCAGAACATAAACCCTTTTAATTCATCAAGAGTCTCTAAGCAATAAAATTAAGCCTTTGGATATTTGTACATACAATTTTAATACTTTCGAATGATCAAAAAGAATAGATTTTGATTCAAATCTTGATAAAGATAAGAAAGAGTACTCACCACCGGCTGCCGGTGAAAACTATTGATTGTGGATTGTCAGTGGGTGTAAAAGACAGTTGACAGAGAACTGTGAAGTCGGTTAGGGTGATTGGGGGCCTACCTGGAGTGTATTATCCTAGCTTCTGTTAAATCCTGATGCTTTGGTTTCTTTGCTCCCTTTGGCACACTTTTCAATGAGGATTAGGTGATGACAGTAAACCTGACCTTCTTCCAACTTCAATAAGTACACAGTAAAAGCTCTATTTAATTTTCTAATTCTTGAATGGAATGGAAGCACAATGTTGATTATAATTGGTAACTGTCTTTCCCGTGCTTAAGTTCTTTTCAGCTTGCATCAAATTGTACAACAACTCGGGAAGACAAAACTGAAGTTGAAATGAAGTTCTGCGTAGACAAATAATCCAACTTCAAAAGCCATTTCGGAAAAAAAGTTCTTGTGTAACAAAATGAGCATAAAAAAACATGTTCCCTTCTAAAGAGATCCATCTAGACTTAGAGAATTTTCACTGATTCTAACTATTGAGGATGCACGCGGAGAGATCTGATATTACCCTTACTGAACTCTGGTTTTATGCTTGAACAATATTTAATGAAGAGAGTTTTCACTTAAGTCTGTTTCACAGAAACAATTGACAGAATCAAAATACAGAGATGACTGTTTCAATATTATATTTAAGAAACCAAAATGAGCTGATAATTACATTGCTGATCAGAAGTGGTCCTTTCTATTTCTGGATTTCTCTTTCTTTAAGCATGATATTCTTCACCCCAATTTATTGGATCATTTAATATTTACTTAAAATTGGATAAGCCAAAAGCTGCTCTCTAGAAATTGTATCTTTTGATATGTTTAGCTCTAATTTCCATA
>WYDK02118170.1:1814718-1835939 GCA_009867345.2 Toxicodendron radicans
AAGGCGCTCCGGCGTGGCGGACGCAGATCTGGAGAATCAGGAGGATACGACATCAAACTAGAGACCCCGATATACGACACCGTGGAAGACGACGAGTATGATGCGCTGGTGGCGCGTCGCAGGGAGGAGGCGCGAGGTTTTATTGTAGACGATGATGGCCTCGGCTACGGCGACGAAGGCCAAGAAGAAGACTGGTCCACCGCCGGACTCCCTTCTTCGTCGGATGACGAATCATTGGCCGGCCACAAATCGTTTAAGAGGAAGAGAGTTGAAAAAAAAGAGAAGAAAGAAAATAATCAACATGTAAAGAGGTCGAACCCTTCGCTAACGGCCGCAGCGGCAATGATGGGGAAACAGAGATTATCAGCGATGTTAACGTCAACGGCGATGTTTAGAAAAGCCAAGGATGATAAAGTAAAAGAAAGTGAGAGTGTTGTTGATGAAGTTTTAGCGGAATTCGCGCCAGATGACGCGGATCGAGAGAGGCGTAGAAGGTCGCAGCCAGTTTCAGTTTTAAGTAATAATAAGAGTTTTCTTTCGGTTAATTCTGTTAAAAGTGAGCATCAATTTGTCACTAATTCGTTAAATTCAGTACCGAAAGAAAATTGTGATTTGATGATGAATTCAGTAGTAAATCAAAATGTTGATGCGGTAGTTTGTGATGTGAATGAGGAAAAGGGTTTAATCGATGAATTGAAAGATTCGAGACCAGTGTCTGGTGTGAGTACGGAACTGATTAAGAAGGATGTGATTGAATTGAAAGAGGAAGTGAAGGAGGAGACTCGTAAACTAAATGCAAAGATTAGTAACGAGGAGAAGGATCCAGCATTGAGTGCCAGTGCTGGGTGGAAGGCCGTTATTAGTGGTAATGGGGCAGCTGATGATATGAAAAATGGTTCAAACAGTGACGAGCTGTCAGAATTTGAGGTGGATGCAGATGGATCGTTGCCGTTTTACATTATTGATGCCCATGAGCAGTTTTCTGGTGCCAATATGGGAACTATCTATCTCTTTGGGAAGGTAATATGACAGTTTTGCTACGTAATTGCATTATTTGTAGAACATCTCTGATTTATTTATTTTTAAATGTTATGCTTACTATTACTTTGCATATTTTTGGTAGTAATTAGTCGAATGGGTGGCATGAGGGAAGACAGTGTCTTAATGTATTTTCGTTTGCTTATTCACGTCACAGGTTATTATCCGCAAACCTGACTGTCCTTGACCATATCAGTTACCTGTGCATAGATAAATAAGACTACCAAATTCGAGAACTCAAGTCAGTTAGGTTTAATTGAAGGCTTTAGGTTGATTACATGAATTATTTATTTCCGTCCCTCTCTGTATAGGGCTTCATACATCTTCCTCTAGATCTCAAGTTGCCATATTTCCTTCTGTTGTGACCCAAAACGATGTGATTACATTGATCTTTTTTGTTGGCATGCTCATTACTCTTTGTAGTGCTCTAAACAATTGTCAATGCTCCAACCAGCCCATACTTTAGCGAAGTACGGTTGGTCTTTAGTTTATCAGTGGCCCTTCAAAAGTTTCTACTATTTGAAGACGCATGTAACAATAATGGCTGCTTTAGGAGTGTGTCCATGACATTGATTCTAATATTCCAATTCTTTTTTGATTAGATAAATTATATTCTAATTGCAGTAAATACTTCTATGTGTCTTGGCATGCTATATAACTGATCAATTGTTTTAGTTGTTATTGGTGTAAATTCATAAGCAAACAATGACCCTTTGTGATTGGTATACATCTTTGTTCTTAAGGTCAAAGCAGGAAGCACATATCATAGTTGCTGTGTGGTTGTTAAGAACATGCAGAGGTGTGTGTATGCAATCCCAAATGGTTCTCTATTTCAAACTGATGAGATTATGAAGCTTGAGAAAGATGCTGAAGAGTCTCGTATTGCTCCAGCAGTTTTCTGGACAAAGCTTCAGGTAAGTTGATTCTGTATGTATGCAAGGGTGTGCACAAATACATTTTTCCTCTTTATCTTCTCTTTTACCTTTTCCAGTTTTCACTGTTATGTTTTTTTTCTTCTTCATTTTGTTGTTTCTCTGTTAGGATTTGGCTTCAGGATTAAAAAGTGAAATAGCAAAACGGTTGCTAAGTCTCAATGTTTCAAGTTTTAGCATGTCAGTGGTTAAGGTTTGTAGACTTAACCTTTATGATGTCCCTGGAAATGTATTGATTAACTTAATATTTTTTCGATTCATTCTCATTTCTCTCATGTGCTTTTAATATCTTTGTTGATCATTCCTTGTGTATACAGAGGAGATATGCATTTGAGAGATCTGACATACCTGTTGGTGAGAATTATGTGCTCAAGCTCAGTTACCCATTTAAGGTATATCACTGAACCTGTGAATCAAATCAATAAGGTAGTTAAACGTAATTCTTATATGTTAAATCTTTCTGTTATCAATTTTTCAGAAGTTACTTTTCTTTAACGTCTCTGTGAATCCAGGACTCACATATTGCTTCTATCATTAATATCCTGACATATCTGATTTATCAATTCTTAACAATTACTATGCACTTTGTCATTGCAGAACCCGCCACTTCCTGCAGATCTAAAAGGAGAAACTTTCTGTGCTCTGCTTGGTACTCATACAAGGTAAAAATACTAAGCAACTGACTTGATTACTTGATATGAACTATATTGATCACCTATTCTATTGTCAATGTTCTTGCATACAGCATATTACTATATATTTTCAGGTTTCTTTTAGATCAGAAGTATTAGAACATCGTAGAGACTTACTCACATATGTAAAATACACTACATTAATAAAAAGTTTTAAAACATTTTAATGCTTGGTGCATTTGTGCTTTGAAGAAAGGGTACTTACCTGTGTAAATCATATGCAGTGCCTTGGAACTGTTTCTTGTTAAAAGGAAGGTAAAGGGACCTTCTTGGCTATCAGTTTCAAAATTTTCTACCTGTCCTGCTCCTCAAAGGGTGAGATTTTTGATTCTGTGGATCTTTTGTCTCTTAAAGTCATGCTTATAAAATCTTTTATGCATAGTTTGAAATTTATTGGCATTCTCTTGCACAGGTGAGCTGGTGCAAATTTGAGATTACTGTTGACTCTTCCAAAGATATACGGGTTTCATCTTCCTCAAAGAATGTGGTAGAGATTCCTCCAGTGATTGTGACAGCAATAAATTTGAAAACTATTGTCAATGAAAAACAGGATGTGAATGAAATTGTCTCTGCATCTGTCATCTCCTGTCATAAGGCTAAGGTTTGTTTAAGAGATACATACTTATTTTGTCTTTCTAAATGCGTGGCTTGGGTGATGTTATTGTTGATGTTGGTTGATATTTAACTGAGTCTGAGTTGACTTGAAAATCAGTCAATACCATTTTGGTGCTGTGATGTTAAATCTAGGGGATATGGTATTCCATTTGATATGAACAAATATGTATATTATACAAGTTATAGTGTTGTGCAGGATATGGTTGTTACATTTTAAAGCTACACCCAAGTTGTGTGATTTTCAGATGTTAGCCTCAATCGTGTTTGAATATAAATTTCTTTTTTTCTGTTGATAATTGATTATGGATGGAATCATGGAAAGATACCTTTGCAGAGTACATAATGGTTTTTAATGACAGTTTTGGCAAACAAATCCACTTCTAGAGTTACCGAAGTCTTGGTTAAACTTCTTAATTTGATTTCCCAACACTTAAATGTTTTTGAACTGGAGTTGAGCTTCTTATAGTTTAGTATTTACTCCAAATGGCGTTGTTCTAGCTGAAGGAAGCTACATATTGATTTCAATAGATATCATACAAATTGTTCTTTGTGCTAAATAAGCTACTACTTGTGTTGTTCACTTTTCAGATTGACACTCCCATGTTGGCCTCAGAATGGAAGAAACCTGGTATGCTAAGCCATTTTACTGTTGTACGCAAGCTTGATGGAGGTATATTTCCTATGGGGTTCAACAAAGAGGCAACAGATAGAAACTCAAAGGCTGGTTCAAATGTTTTATGCTCCGAAAGCAGGTAAATTCTAATTATATTTTTTTGTGTTCCATCAAAGTTTCATTTTCTTCTGACATGTTGTCTACACTGCATGAATTTGCAATTTAAGTTCCTATGATTGAAATAATTTGAACGTAATGTTGTAGTGAGAGAGCTTTGTTAAATCGTCTCATGATTGAATTATACAAGTTGGATAGTGATGTTCTTGTTGGGCACAATATATCTGGGTTCGACCTGGATGTTCTCCTCCACAGAGCGCAGGTGAGAATATCTTTTCAGTGCTTTCTATCAGAAAAAAAGTTTCAAATTACTTTATTTTGTGCTTGTGATAAAAAGAATATTGTTAAAACTGTTGCCAATTTGTCATTTCTATGCTGTCTCAATGCAGTTTATCACTTGTGTACATGAGTCTGATGGATTCAATCATTTCTTGACTTTTGGGCTGGTTTCCAAGGCACAAATGCACACATTTTCTTTGCTCTTTTGTAGATCATATTTTCAAAAAATTAAATTTTGGCCCTTAGAAAATGTGGAAGTGGAAACAGGAATGGAAACTTGTGGTTCTTTAATTTAACGTATCCCTTAACTTGTATTCCCTAAATTGCTGGATTCTGCTGCCATGCCCATCAATCAGATGTACATCACTGAATTCCCTGTCATCTCTATAATGCCCTTGTATCCTTATTATGCAGGCTTGCAGAGTGCCTAGCAGCATGTGGTCCAAGATTGGCCGTCTTAAGCGATCTGAAATGCCTAAGCTTATGAAAGGAAGGTCCACTTTTGGGTCTGGAGCTACTCCTGGTGTCATGTCTTGCATTGCTGGTCGGCTCTTGTGTGACACTTATTTGTGTTCTCGTGACTTATTAAAAGAGGTATAACATTTAGCTGGTCTATTACATGTGAAGGCACATACTGGAGGTAAAATTCAATGCTCATGTTTTCTAATCTTCTTCTCCAGGTCAGTTATTCGCTGACACAACTTGCAAAGACTCAGTTGAACAAAGACCGCAAAGAGATTGCCCCACATGATACCTCCAAAATGTTCCAAACATTGGAATCCCTTTTGGAGCTTGTAAGTTTTTGATGCTTATGTTGTCTACTTTTGGTCATCATGTTTGATATCATGATAAAGTCCCCTGTTATTGGTTTGGATATCAAAGAAATATATAAATAACGGGTAAAATTCAACACAAAAATGATTTTTGTTTCATCCTATCATGTTTGTCCATTATCAAAAACCAAAGCATATTTTTTCCTTCTATTGATGTTACTAATGTCAGTTAACATTATCAATAACCAAACATTAAGCATTTTAAGTACTAAAATTAGGGCAATTTTGGAAAATGGAAATTTAAAAGGCAAGTTATTGCTTCATGTTCAATTTCATTGAACGCACGTCTTGATAGCATGTGCTCATCGAATAGTAAAATTTCTACAGGTAATAGGTAGAAAGGAACATCCATTGCACATGATGGTCTGTTGTGTTTTGCAGTGATTGAATTATTTATGTTTATTGAAGTCATTGAATAGCTTCTTTTTCTGGGTTTTAAAGCTTTACTGGTTCCTGCATTTAAATTTGTGGTTGTGATTATCATTATGATAGTTCATATTGTTTGAAAATGATGTTATCTTTATCCACTGTACTTGAATATGATCATTTGAATTGTTATCTATTCTATGTGATATAAAACATAAAAAAAATTGTTTAGTAGCTTGAGTACTTCTCTTTTGAGCTCTAGTAAATGATGTAGGTTTTTTTTGACATAGATAATGGTTCAACAGGTCAATTTTGCTATTTATGACAGGAAAATTTACTGCTTAGTGTGCTGGATAATATTTTATGTCTAATGGTATTTGTAATGCTTCCAGATTGAATGCGGTGAAACAGATTCATGGTTATCTATGGAGCTCATGTTTCATCTGAGTGTTCTTCCCCTCACACGTCAACTAACTAATATAAGTGGCAATCTTTGGGGAAAAACTCTTCAAGTGAGTTCTTGCTGTACTTTTCATTTTGATTGTTATCTTGTACTAACTGTCAATCAACATGACATAAACATATGTATTTTTCAGGGTGCTAGAGCACAGAGAGTAGAGTATCTTCTATTGCATTCATTCCATGCAAAGAAGTTTATTGTCCCAGACAAGATTTCCTCTCATATGAAGGAAAACAAGATAGCAAAGCGTAGAGTAAGTCATGGTGTGGAGAACAAAAATGCTGAAGAGGAAAATATTGATGATGCAAATCTTGACAATGCTGCTCCACATAATGAACATGGAAAAGGCAAAAAGGGTCCTGCTTATGCTGGTGGATTGGTTTTGGAGCCAAAAAAGGGTTTATACGACAAATATATCTTGCTTCTGGACTTCAATAGTCTTTACCCTTCTATTATTCAGGTGAGATGGCCTCTCTTTCTTTCTCTATGTACGCACACAGTTGTACATAAACATGTCTATTGCCGTTGTCAATTTCTGCTGGATTGAGTTGTGAATATGAGCAGTATTACCTAATGAATGGTACAGGAATATAATATTTGCTTCACAACAGTGGAAAGATCTCCAGAAGGATTTGGCCCTCATTTACTATCTAGTAAAACAACTGGAGTCCTACCAGAGGTAATTTTTTTATTGCTAGATTTTTCAATAGTATTGGGGCTTCAGAAACCTTTTAAAATTATAAATTGATTTTCTTTTTTGGTTATACTTTTAACTTTAAGACAAAATTTTGGAACCAACAAGAAAAGCTTATTGAGAAGTATGTTTATAATTTATATCATTACTGATTTCGCAACTTTGCAAGCTCATTCAAGTTTTAAACTCAGCTTGATTGAGTTACCTGGCAGAATGATTATTTGCTTTTCCTTTCAATAAAATTGGGAAGCAGCAATCGTTTAGTCTTTTTGTTGTTATTCTTTCTTTTCTTCGTGCTTCTTGAATGTGGTTCTGCTTTCATAATTAAAAGCAAGGCTGATAGATATTAGATAGGCATTTGTAATTTTTGTATCTAGGTTGGTTACAGGTTTTCTCTTTTTGATTGCCACATGAATTGGCTAGTTCACCCCTTTCCTTTTTTCCCTTTCTCTTTTGTAGTTGCTTAAAAATTTGGTTCAGAGGAGAAGAATGGTAAAGTCATGGATGAAGAATGCATCTGGTCTTAAGGTGCAGCAGCTTGATATTCAGCAGCAAGCATTAAAACTCACTGCAAATAGGTTTGTGTTTATAGTTGTTTTCTGTGATTTGTTCGTTTTACTTTAAGACCAGATTGTTTTGCCATACAACATATTTTGTCCTCACTATACATTGCTGATATGTTCACTATGCAGTATGTATGGATGTCTTGGGTTTTCCAACTCAAGATTTTATGCAAAGCCTCTTGCAGAGCTTATAACACAACAAGTAAGAGAAATATGTGTCACTCCACTGAAATTTGAAGGAGTTGCCTTGCTCTTAAGTGCAAAGACACTGGCTTTTAATACGAAATGTTTCTTATCATTGAGCAAGTCACATGATTGTGCAGGGAAGGGAGATTCTTCGGAGCACTGTTGATCTTGTTCAGAATAATTTGAACTTAGAGGTCATTTCTTGTACATTCTGATTTATAAGTTATTGCATAGTCATAGGTCTGCATTATTTGGCTGACTTGTAAACATATATAGCTATTGAAGGATGCATTTATCTTGTATCTGGCAGGTAGTCTATGGTGATACAGATTCAATTATGATTTATAGTGGACTAGATGATATTGCAAAAGCAAAATCTATTGCAGGGAAAGTCATTCAAGAGGTAAAGTTATGGCCATGTACTTCTATTCATTTAGAGCATTACCCATCTATCATGTAGGCAAAAATGATTTTTGTCTTACCTGACCTATTCTTAAAGAAATTAATTTTTTTTTAGATTCTGCTATTTTGTATCCTGTATTTCAATCGTGATTGTGGGATGACTAATCCAAAATTTAGTATTCTTTTGGTCATCTGTCCTCGGTTAAATATTGACCTAAATAGAAGAAAAAAATAAGGCATGCATATCCTTTACATTTGAGAACAGTATAATTCTCTGCTGTCAAATTTTCAAATACTGAACTTGCAGGAATTTGCTTGTTTAAACTAGATGCTTAACTTTCTTTAATATTTCCCTTTTGGTGCTTTATATGACGTGTAACTTTTTTTTCTACCTGTTTAGGTCAACAAGAAGTATAAGTGTCTAGAAATTGATCTTGATGGCTTGTACAAGAGAATGCTGCTGCTTAAGAAGAAGAAATATGCGGCTGTCAAAGTGCAGTTCAAGGATGGGACAACATACGAGGTACACCTAAAATATTTTTCTATGATTTGTAGGACTCTTTTATTACTAGAAATCAGTTTGTTGGACACCAGAGTACATGACGCTTCTGTTCACCTATGTCGGAGATATGCAGATAACGAGAATGCTCCTTTATTTGCTGAAATTTATGTAACATTTTGATGATGGTATACAAACTTTGTCATGCAACTTTGAACTTGCAAATTTGATAATTATTTATGTCTATGGTTATTCTATACGCAAACAAACACACAATCATAGTTTAATATATCTTTTTAATATCATAAATGCGTGAACATATATATTTTAGTTATATCCTCATGTCAAGATATTAAGAGTTCTAATATCCATGCCCATAGGTTGTTGTGTGTTTCACTTTTTACTTACCCAAAGTCATTGTGATAACTTTTCAATGCAGGTTATTGAACGTAAAGGTCTTGATATGGTTCGTCGCGACTGGAGTTTATTATCAAAAGATGTGGGAGATTTTTGCCTAAGTCAAATATTGTCCGAGAGGTGTGCTATTTACTTTTACCTTTCTTCCATCCCCTTGCTAAGCTGCTAATCTAAGCAATTGAATTGCTAATCTATTTTTTTTCTTGATTGCTGTGCTCACAGGTCATGTGAGGATGTTGTTGAGTCAATACATAATTCTCTCATGAAGGTGATGTCATAGTTTCTCATATTGTTGCCCTTAAGAGAAGTTTTCAAAGGTTTATGGTTTTTAATAAGTTTGTCATGAGCTCAATTTCTTTGATAAAAGAAAATTCATCAATTTTGTTACTTATAGTTGTGTCCACTCGTGTTGACTAATGTGTTCATGCCTTGAACCTACTAATTGTCATAGAGGAGTTTAATGGATTGTCAAAAATATGCCATATCTAACAGGTACAAGAGGACATGAGAAGTGGACAAGTAGCACTTGAAAAATATGTCATCACAAAGACACTGACCAAACCACCTGAAGCCTACCCAGATGCCAAAAATCAGCCACATGTTCAAGTGAGCTTCTTGAACAATTAATGATATCATTACTTAGATTTCTACCCTGCCTATGTAAGTGGTTTCACTATTTATTGAACCTAATACGTGGAATTTACTTTTGATCATTTTCTAGGTGGCGCTGAGATTGAAGCAAAGTGGTTACTCAACTGGTTGCTCTGCTGGTGATACAGTACCCTATATAATTTGTTGTGAACAGGTTTGAGACTATTTTTATGTTCTTTTATCAAATTCAGCAGTCTCTGGAGCTTGGGTGTGGGGTGCTTTTACATATAAGATGTAACATTCATGTTACTTATTTTTCTTTCCTTTCCTGGACAGGGAGCGAGTTCAGGTAGTTCAGTTGGAATTGCTCAGCGTGCTAGACATCCTGATGAACTGAAAAGAGATGATGGCAAATGGATGATTGACATTGATTACTACTTGTCTCAGCAGATTCATCCTGTAGTATCACGTCTATGTGCTTCAATTGAAGGTACAAGCCCAGAGCGCTTAGCTGATTGTTTGGGGCTTGACTCATCCAAGGTAAAAGCATCCCTCTGGCCAGACTCACTTTGAGTTTACTGAACTTTTCCTATTTCGTTGATTGCTTACTTTTTATATTAAATTTTGGTTTCTTTTAGTTCCAAAGTAAATCAAGTGAAGCAATTCGCAATGATTCATCTAGCTCACTCTTGTTTGCCGTGGACGATGAGGAGAGGTAATTATTGTTTTTCTTAAAGTTAATCTGCTGTGATTGTGCATTACTTTTTACAAATTTCTTTCATGTCAATGTTTTCAGCCAACACCATAGCTTTATTTTTGTCAAATTTGTTATTTGGAAAATAATACACAAACTTTAAATATGCTGTCAACAGCTCTGTAATTATTTATGAAATTCTTGTAATATTCTTCAATGTATCCAAGATCCTGTACTCTTTCATCAAACTTTTTTTCCCTACAATGCAGTTGTTCCCCTTTTTTGTATAAATTTTATCACATGATCAAAATTGGTTAACTGAAATACTCCCATTTTTCTCATTAAAATAAAAATTAATCATTCATGGATTGTTGTAATTGAATTGCAGATACCGGGATTGTGAGCCATTGATCTTGTCCTGTCCGAGTTGCTCTAGTAATTTTGACTGCCCAGCTGTCTTCAGTTCTGTTTATACATCAATCAGCGAGAAGCCAACAAAAGCAGAAACAGAGCGCAACTTTTGGCGTATATTGCGCTGCCCTAAATGTCCAGAGGATGGTGATATGGGTAGAATATCTCCTGGAATGATAGCTAACCAGGTATTCATTTGACTTTACCTTCTAGTTGACTAAAATCGCGCACCCTGATAAATTGTAGAATTTTAGAGCTTAGGCATTGTGGTAACCTTTATAGCTTCTTCACCTTCTATGCCTTTGAACAAAACACTTAAATGGTTAAATGCCAAAGAAATCACATAGAAATAAAAAGTTTTTATCTAGGGTGAGAAAGTCCTTAATATTCATGATTGATCCACATATTCTAGGGTGAGAAAATCCTTAATATTTTCATCGATTGATACACATCTTGTCATCTACAACATTGTAACTGAGGACTATAGTATTAACATTTTATGCATCATGACGTAACTGCTATATAAAAGTGTTTGGGGATCCGAGCTTTAATCACAGGATTTTAGACAATAACATATCTTATACTGTGTGTATTTGGCAATGTCTCTGTCAGGTCAAAAGGCAGGCGGAGCGATTTGTCTCAATGTATTATAAGGGCTTAATGACGGTAATCTACCTCCCGCAAAACTTTATTGTTCAGTGATTCCGTATTTAAGAGATCATTTGGCATAATGTAGTTTAGTGTTAAGTGATAATTGAATCAATGCATGGATATATTTGTCAGTGTGATGATGAAACTTGCAAGTACACCACACGTAGTCTGAACTTGCGGCTGGTTGGTGATTCCGAACGAGGAACGGTTTGTCCAAACTATCCGCGTTGTAATGGGCATCTCTTAAGAAAGGTTTTCATCGTAACTTCATGCACACTACTATAATGTTTTTCTTGAATATAGATGTATAGGTTTATTTATTTACTAAGACTTCTTTTGGGTGTAAAAATGTGCGTTCACCAGTACACCGAAGCAGATCTGTACAGGCAGCTTTCTTATTTCTGCCATCTGTTGGATACTGTACGCTGTATAGAAAAGGTTACTTCATTTTACCATTTTGATGTCATAATGATTAATTGGGCATAATCTTGTATTTTACAAAAAATTGTGTACTAATGGTTTTATCTGTATTATGGCAGGTACAGATAGAGGCCAGCGCTAAAATACAACTAGAGAAAGAGCTGATCAAGATTCGGCCAATGGTAGCTTTGGCTGCATCGACCGTTCAAAGGATTCGAGACAGGTGTGCCTACGGATGGGTACAGCTCAATGACCTTATCGTGTTGGTGTAAATTTAAGCCTAACATAAAATCAATATAGGTTGTCCATATTATATGTAGATTTGTATTTGATTCTAAATAAAGAGAAGAAAATTTTGTTCTGTTTCATGTTTGATTTCTTAAAAATCATGTGGATTTCCCACTGCCAGAAATAGTGAATCCGCTTTACTTGTTATTATGAAGGTGGGTTATAGAATGTACATCGGACTAATTTTACCCTCCCAGTTTGATAGGTTAAAATAATGTTACCTTACTGGGATAACATTGTCCCTTTGGCGGCCCTTGATCATGGTTCTATGGTTGACCATCCTTGACCCAAGGGCTGCCATAGATTCATTGTCTCCGAATAACTTTTTATTAATATGGTTTCTGAATGATTTTTTTCAGTCTAGTAATACCACATACAAAAGGTGTTCCAAGGTGTCAGCTATGGCCAATGAGATCCTATGTATATATAAACGTTAAAATTGGAAGCTGCTATTCTTTCAATTCCCTTCCCATCACTTTAGCATACGAAATAGAAGAGGTTTTGAACAATTGAATACAATGCAAACAATTGTTTTATTATTGAGTTTTATTATTGAAACTCTAAAATTACATTCTACTATAAATTGAATATGTGTATGCAATGACTATCTGAAGAAGCTTCTCCAATTCTCTTGGAATCATGACTTGCAATTTGTACACCACTCAATGCAAGCTCATCTTGATTCATGATAAATCCTCATTGTAACTCCCCAACAGGTGCTTCATTGAGCCAGAGGAAATGAATGAAGTCGTACAATTTTGCACTTACACTCACCTGCTTGCCATTTAATTCAATTATTTTCATGTTCCAAAGTATTGTTTCAACAAATGTCAATTTACTGAGCATACAAGGGACATTTACAGTACCTTGTAAGGTGTTGGGTTTAGTCTCCTCATGTGATCAGGCCGCATTTGCTCAAGCTGTTTGATGCAACGTTCTCTAATGTCCTTCAGTGGAGGTAAATCTTCTCTTTGTTTACCTTAAAAGACACAAAAGTGGAGCTCAGATGGTTAGACAGATAGTTGCAAACAACATTGACTCATATTATAATATCCACAAGTTCAATGGGTTATATCAGAAACAAATGTCAATAAACAAGAGAATGCACCAAAGATTCTTAATTTTCAATTTTTCTACATTGATAATGTTTATCTCTGTAAATTATCACATATGCCCACCTGAGTTCCCAGGCCAGTAGCACTTCAGAAGTTCTTCAACTTGCTGCGGCACCACATATGCTCTCTTAGATTCATTAAAAGGATGACGACACAAAATTCGTTCTCCCACCTGCATGTTTAAAAATCCAATAAAATTTGGGCCTTTCTACTATATAGTCTGATAAATATTTTTAGTACAGTTGTGCGATAACGCAAACTGACACATGAGAATTGCAAATAGCTCATAATTACCACTAAGTGGAAGCACAGTAAAAAGTCACAAAGATAGAATACCTTTGGGGGAGGTTCATTTTCTCCTGTCATTATGTCCACCAGAGGGTAACCTTCTCTGCCATATAATCTGTAACTCCGTTTCTTACAGGGTATAGAAACCTAGTATCCAGAGAAAGGGATAAAAATTTAAAAAGTGAACAGAAATGACACTATAAGATTCTAGGCAGCATGTTCATACCTTTGAAACATCTTCAGAAAGTTTGATGCGAGGCTGATTATTTATCTCAACGAGCTTGAAAACACAACCTAGAGCAGCCTGAGCATAGCAAGTGACCAGATTGGTTCCTATCCCAAATGCATCTACCTCATGACCCTTTCACAAAGATACAAAAAAACATAAGGTTGGCCTCTTAAGACATCAAAAGTCCAGTCAAATGTTTAATGCACAAATTTACCTATATCATCCTACATAAATATTATATTAAATAACATGTAATCAAAGCTTAAACTTATACAGATGTATAGATATAATTAACTCTTTTAATTCAAATAATGTTTATTAGGACACAATTTTATACAGATAGATGGATTGATGTAATTTATTTCTTATCTCAAACCATTATACTAAATTACAACATTTCAGCAGGACACCAATTGTTGCCCAAATAATGACATAACCAGAGGCAGCTCAGTGATTCAGACCGGTGGATGAATACAACAAAATGATGTTGTCAGATACGGTCAATAATTACCTGACAAAAGGTTCAGGCATACACAGTTACTCAGCATATTAGCTAAGATGTTGATACTTATCAGAAAAACCCCTGCTGATTAGTAGGTGTATCACACACTCATATAATCCTATGAAGAGTCAGCACTCCAAAAAGGTATTTTAGGAAATACTCTATATATTTGCAACTTTTTGTAAACTTTTTAACACATGCATAAAGTTTAGAAGCAATAAGAAGATAATATTATCCATAGCACTATTAATTTAGAGATTACCTGTTTGTTTAATGCATCCAAAGTTTCTTCATTGAGATCATTACTTGCTGTAATGCTCATCTTTTCAAAACCAAGCACTCCAAATTCTTTCTCAACGGCGCGAAAGAACTTTCGGGCCTCAAAAGACAAATATGCTAAATCACCAGAGTCCAATCTAATGCCCGCAGCTTTATACCTGCATAGCATCTCATCTAAAGTCAGCAAAGAAAATGGCACGACTAAATAATTACTTGGATTTTTCATTGAAGTTGTGAGCTTGACGATGTTAAGCAAATAAAAGGAAGATTCTCAAATCACAAATTGATATGCTAATGATAAAGAGAAGGAAACGCAAGGACCATAAAAGTATTAGATATGAACACAAAGATAGGATTTTAACATGACAAAAGAAAAAGAAGGTGATGGCACACATTATTAACTAACATAAGAGAGAATGAGAAGGCTGAATGCTAAAAACAATAGTTTGAATTCCTCATCTATACATTAAGAATAAGCAGGAAGCTAAAGGTTTTTACACTTATACAGGAAATTTAATGTGTAATTTAATCAGGAATATCACTTCCAGTCTTCCAATTAAGAAAAGAGCATGATCACATTATTTTCATAATCACCAACTTCTGATTTCTAACTGACAAACTGAAATAATGTCAATGATAGTAAGCGTCTAAGAACATGTAGATAAAAAAAAAACAATACCACACAAGCGAAGCAGCGTTTGAGAGCCACGTTAAAAAAAGCAAAAGAAAAACAAAGAACCGTTTATTGACTTATGTCCATGTGATGTAAAGAGTAACTGCTCTATCAGGTAAAGTTGACAATACGTGTGTAAGGTTTCAGATATACCCCAAATCATTGAGTGCTAGAGCAACTGCGCAAAAGTTGGGAACTCCACTCCTCATGACCTGGTAAAATTGGATTTGGTGATGTTGAACCTCAATATTAACAAATAGACATAATTAAAATGAAGATATGCATGACTTATACAAGAGCAAAAACTGTAAAAAGGAAAAAAATTCACTTGCCTTGAATTACTACCGAGCACATAATCCATGTTTATGTTTAGGGTGGTCTTAACATGTGCCGTTAAAATTACAAAATTTTAACAATATCAACATATTGAACTTTTGTTTTTTGTGTATTGATGCAATCAAAATTTTGGTCTTTATGATCTTAGGCATGGGTTGAGAGGACTTTCACGTTTATTATAATCCACTAACTGAAACCACTGCTGGATTCAAAAAGTTAGAACAGAAAATATAGGAAGAGAACACAAGCTGTTGAATAGCAAGAATGAGACACCTGACCTTTATAAGTAGTTTCAGCCAATAGAAAATAGATTTAAGAGATTACCACATTTAGTAACTCCTATTTTTGTCTTTTAGATTTTTCAGCACTTCCAGACAAATGAAACATAAATAAGATTTTTTATTCATGAAATGACTTGAGTAACATATCTATTAAGAATGTTAAATGTGAAGATAAAAGAGATAAGAGGGAACAGTTCAGTTATTAGGTAAAAAAGTTGTTGTAAGTCAAGCTTCATGCACTATTTAAGATCTAAAGAGAAATATGACACTAAATAGTTGATGCTAAGTCATGCAGGTAAAGAAATGCATTTGAACCAGAAACTAAAAGTATTTTTAAAGTGTACTTACATCATATGTGTCTACAAGAGCTAGAAAGCTCTTGGGGAATGCTAAGGCATATGAGGTAAAAGCAGCAAGCTCACTTTGATTTGTCTCACCAAATATGCCACGTAATGAGCTTGACCACTGTGAAGAATGCACAAATTAAAAGAGTGAATAATGGAGCAGATTAAAGGCAGGAAAAACCGAAAAAGAATTGAAGAAAGCAAATATAATATAAAATATTACTTTACAGATGAAGCTATAATTTTATAAGAAGTAGTTCTAATTGTACCTCCCCCCCCCAAAAAAAAAACAAAAATCATTCTGAAGCATGCATAAAATTTATTAACCTCCCAAAATTGCAACAAAATAAAGGTTACTACTAGAAAGCATGACATAAAAAAAAGAACAGTAATCTGCATCCCAAAAGACATCCAAAAATCTCCATCCAAGTGATGTGTAATCTTATGTGGTGTTAACATGTAAATGAAGTGATGATTTGGTATATGAAATGTCAACATCACATAGGATGACACATCACTTGAGATGAGATTTTTGGGGCATCTAATTAGGATGGGTAGCATTACTCTAAATAAAAGAATTTTTAAAAAAATTTTTTTTGGAGTGGTATGGTTGAAATTGTTCTACTGAGCCCAACTTTCCCTCATCAGTTCTAGTAAGCTGTAATAGTTCTGGAAAATAGAATGCAACATTTGACATATTTTGAAAATTCCATGTAGCTCAAATTTGTCCAGGTTTTAAAATTTTTTTTACTAAATCCTATCACAAGGGTGAACAAACAACCTCTTGAACTCAGATAGGAATGAAAATTAACATAACATAGTGTTCTAATGTACAAAGACTATTTGACATTGAAAAAGGCAAAAATTATGTCACAATAAAAATGAAACAGACAAAGAAAAACAAAACGCCTGATCAAGGGAAAAAACCTTAATTTTGTTCAACCATGTCTGAACCAGACCAACAAAATCCTCACAAGTATGCAAGCCATCGGAGCTTTTAAGTGATTTCTCTATGATCTCATCAGGGCTCTGCAAATTGACAGATAAATAAGAACACTAATAATAAACATAAACAAAAACCTACAAGTCTAGAACTAAGAAATTATCATTTTAAATGCAATAAAAAGTATTATGATGACTCATGATTAAGAAATATAGGCAAAACTAACAGAAATACAAGGAGATCCAGATGTCAGGGTCAAGTCCCAGCTAATGGCTCCAGAGTAATATCGACAGGCTACGTACCAATAGAAGTAAGTGTGACCAAGCACAACAAAAGCGACAAACAGAAGAGTTTTATCAACTTCAAACACCTTCCAGTATAATCCCAGACAAGTAGAGGACAAGACTAAAAGGCAAGTGCAGCAATTGGTAAATCAACAATCAGTCACTAAGCATTATGTGAAACCAAACAAGATAAGTTTTCACAGTGCAAACATCTGATACAGCAATTCAGGACTTTTCTTGAAACACAATCTACAAAAGAAGCTTTCAATATTGAACATGCAGCTTTTCTATTCACAAACACAATACTCCTAAAGATATGAATATTTCTCACTTCTGATGTTAAGGACTGTACAGTAACATGTCAAAAAAATAGCTAGTGAGATTAAATGGGGAAAAAAGAGACTTTGAACCAAGAAAACTTCATCAATATAAAGTTACTGCCAATTGTGAAGGTATTAATAAAACTAAATGGTTTTTGTACATTATAAGCAATTTGTTCTAAACAACAAACAATAGATGTATTTGAATGTCCCCTCTGATTAACTAACCATAAATGAGCTAACAAAAGCATGTGAATGTGTTCCACGAAGCGGTATCCCAAATAACCTCCCAGCTGCAACATTGCTGAAAACATACAACAGAAATCCAAAAGAGAAATTAAACCAAATATTTACTCAGATTAACAACCAAAGCAAAAAGAACAAATTTGGAGAATTCAAGCTTCAACATATCTTTGACTGTTCCTAGGGCCTGTACCTTCACCCTGCAAATTCAATATGTTCCTAAAAGGTAGATCAAATATATTTTCTGATTTTGAAAAGATTCAAACAAACAACTGAACCAAGCTGTTAAACCTGTTCCGCATTTGAGAAGTGCATAGAAATTGGATTTATTTGCTCAAGACTTTTAGTATGGACAACTAATACAAGAAAAAGAGTTGCTTGCATATGCTTAGAACTTAGAAACGATGACAGCACTGTACAAAAACATTTTCAGCAGAAACTACCTTGTTGCATCAAATCCTCCCATGTAACAGTACTTTGATGCTCCTATCCCTCCATCAGGTCCCTACATGTAAAATGAAGAAGACCAGTCTTACAAAGAGACATAAAACTGCAGTTCACATTAAAGATAAAAAAGATAAATGAGAGCAACCTGAGCACGTCTAAGCCCAAACTCTAGTAACATTTTGGATTTTCCAGCAACAAATCGATGCCTTGCAGCATTTGTAGCTACTAATGATGCATAATTTATAAGATTCACAAATGGAGTTTCCAGCAATTGGACCACCTAACCACAAAAGATATGAATTAAAAATGAATTGAATTGTAAAATTAGTGTCAAAACACATGATGTGTGGAAGCAATACTCACAGCAACTGGCCCTTCAACTCTTAGCAAGGGTACCTTTGGGAAAACAACTGATCCCTCTGAAATAGCATACACTTCAACATCAGAACAGTCGATTCCTCTAAGATAATTGAAGAAGCCATCCTATGGTTTGTATTAACAATACATTGATCAGTTAATAATAAATTTGTAGGTAAAATTCACAATTCACAATATTTGATTGAAAAAAGCATAATATATGATAAATGCTTTCTGCACTATCGCTAGAAAAAAAAATCCAAACTTTATGGTGGAAACCCATTCATTTAAGTGTAGGAATTCAACTGATAATATGTCATGATAAATAAAACAAATTAAGTAAAATGAGTGAAATGATGACAGTTGTCATCAGTTAATCAACCAAGTTTTCCCCCATTCTTTAGGGTAAATGGGAGCAATTAAGACAAGGAAAGTTGCAATCGTCTAGATCATGCATCCATCACTAACCTTCCACCCAATCCAACATGAACTAAGTTCAAATTACATCTAAAGCAATGCTGCTTACATATTTAGTGAGTATTTATTATGCTTCCTTAAAACTATGGGAGAAGTCAAATTAGTCTACAGCAGGTTTAATAGAAACTGCAATAGCCTATTAGCAAAATCAAATTAACAAGCTTGGGTGCAACTCCTTTCTGGAGTTAGACCAGTGTTTCAATGTCATTATCCATTATTAATCAATCACTAATAAAATTATTATGCCATACCTCACATGAACCAGGCAAGCTATCACGGACAAACGAGATCTCGTCCTCTGTAAACTTGAAATTAGCAATCAGCCTTATGCATTCTTCTAAACCAGCAAAGATTGTATATTCACCACCGAATGGATTCTTTCGAAAATATAAATCAAACCTGTAGACACCAGGACACAAATAATAAATAAAAAAGCTCAGAGTACTCCAACTTCTAGAAAGTTGGCTTTGTAGTATGGAAACAACACAGTACGCAGCTTAAAAACAAAGTCCTTAGAATGTTGCGAGTGATCAGCATTCTTGATGCTTTCCAGTGAGTAGTAAACAAAATTAAATGATTGAAATTTTTGCTATGCAAAAATCTTAAACCAAGTATAACAAGGGCAACTGAAATCCCTTGATATTGGTGTTTTATCAATTTTCAATTTTGTTCCTGAACAACAATCCTAGTACAGTAATTTCAAAGCCAAGATTGTGTATCTTGTAATTCATTTCAAATCCAATAATTATGTTTTAATTGAATTTAGGTTAGTGTAATGATTTAGTTTAAACATGAAGTGCTCATCCAAACATTTCAAAGCATAACAATTTACCACTCAATCACAACTCCGAAACACTTTCGAAGCATCACAAAATCAAATTGTTAACCTAAGTTTAACATAACAATTTACATGATAAGCCTCAATGTAGCCGAGACTAAACAAAAAAAAATCAATTATTCGTGAACTCGCATTAAATTTCTACAAGGAAGAAAAGTAGCATACTCAACTACTAATTAACTAGAACCAAAACCAATAAATGACGAAAAACAAATTCTTAAGGCAGTCTTAGGTAAACTTAGAAGATTGAATTGACAACTTACACGGCATGTTCCTCATGCTTGCCGGCTTTCCAGTAAGCATAAGCCATAGTGAACTGATAAAGATCGGTTAAAAGAGGAGTGACCATGGGGTTAGTCGGGCCGTCGATTACCCGACCCGTGCGTCCTCCAGTCGGACCATTAGCTTTCCCCTCCATTTTGTTTTTCTGTTATTTGATTTGCCTCCTTTTGCGTGCTGTATATTGGTGCAGGGTGCGTGTGTTTATATATAGGGTGGATTTGAAGAGAAGTCAGCCTTGTTATTTACGGCTTTTTGAAGACGGAAAGGAGCTGTTTGGTGAAAAGACCGTTAAGATCGAAAGTGTTTTTTTCAATTTTATTTTTTTAATATAATAACTTTTGGAAAATCGTTGGAGAAGAAGAAAAGAGAGAAGGGTACGTGGGTAAATATGATGAAGCTATTTGTACGAATGTAATTTCAGTTTTACACGTGGGTGGATGTTATATGTTCTCTTTCAGGACCAAAAATACTCGTATTTAACTATTTATAGAAAACTAATATATTAGCCATATATATGTTTGGATTATTTCAAACCATTTGATAAAAAGCCGAAGAGGTTGCAAGGAAATGAACTAGTAGTTGTCTCGTGGGATGTGAACAAGAAATCTGACTCACCCGACTGAATACAAGAAGCAATTGGAATATGCCCAGTAGTCTGTAGTCTGTACAACATATTAGGCTTAAAAAAAGGTAGAACTGCATCATAGAGATTAAAGCACCACCAGCTTAACGTTAGGACATGACATGTCATGACACAAACTCAGAATTCTATGGTTTATTCAGTTGTATATATATAATATATATATATATACTTCATATTTACCAATATATTCCTTATCTTATGATAAAATCTTGGTATTTTTATGGAATTCCAAGGCGTAAGTTGGATTGATGACCAATTAACTATTCATAAGTAAGTTTTGTTATAGTTTTATTAATGGCACGAACAAGATGTGACGCAAGCTACTGCTCTGCAACCGCAAAGAGTTATTTATTAAAGTTGAGTTCATTGTCGATGGCAGGCCCAACAGTGCAAAGGTCAAAATTACAGAGAAGCATGTGAAATTTAATATTGATAGGGAGGATCATATGCATACTTACCAGAATAGTGTATATGTGAAGGACAATCCTTAAACAGGAAAACAGGTGCAATTTGCTTTCAAATGGAAATCTGGCAAGTCAAAGAAATAAAGTGATCTACACTGCGTCTATCACATTCATC
>WYDK02118170.1:1836039-1846486 GCA_009867345.2 Toxicodendron radicans
CTTCAAATAACAAGAATAGCGCAAGACCCACTAAGCATGAAATGCAACAACGTATAATAAACAACATATAATAAACTTCTTGCTTAAATGAGCCAATAACCGAGGGGAGGCAGTCCTCCACACACACAGTAATTGAAACCAATAAATAGTAGGATAAACAGTAAAGTAAAACAGAAACATAAATACAGTATAAACATGAAGGAGATGGCTCTGATACCAAAAGGGTTAGTCAAATTTAATTCTTTTTAAATTAAGAAAAAAAATCATTTTATTCTTTTAAAATAAGGTCTATAATTAATATTATTTATTCCATCATAAAATATTATTAATGATCAAATTTGTATATTTGTATATTTCTTTTTATGATAAAATATTATCATTTAAAATTATTCTAATTAAATGTAAATTAAACTTTTTTTTGAATGTTTTTTTATTAAAAATTCTAACATTTCATTCTCTTCTAGAAAGAATGAGAGAAGAAAAAAAATTCATTCTATTTTTTTCAATTTTTTCTTCATAATATTCTTTCAATATTATACACAAAATTAATATAATCATTCTTTAGTGTGAATGTTAAAAATTTCATATATAATTCATATTAGTATCAAATTCTAAAAGTATTTGAAATATAATAAACTAATATATACTTATTTTATTGCTGACTTAATCAAATTGTAATGCATATTGTGTTTGTAGATTTTATAAATTTGCATATAAAATTTGAATGACTTTTTAGATTGAGTATTTATAAAAGTTGAATGATTTTTTTATCAAGTATATACAAAATTTGAATGAATATTTATTTTTATTAGGTTGAGAAGACCTAAATTAGAAACTTTCGTTAAGGACCTCTGTTTTTCTTCATTCGGCCCTGATCCCTTCCCCTCCCTTCAAAGTTCAAACAACTAAACTCCATGGACAGTCTATTGTTCTGTCATTATCGTTTAGTTTCGATCAATGGGCAAAGTTGTAAAAGATGAACATGAATCAACCACAGACAAGAGTCAAGCCAACTAACTTCATAAAGACCCTCGTCAGTTTTAAACTGTATTCTTATATGAAAATGAAATCTTAATTTAATTTCTTTGTATTGTCAAAGAGCTATGTGGTAAAAAAGGTCGCTTTTACTTTGAGAATTTGATTTTTCACCTCCCATAAGGCCATAACTACACCCATACCCATACGTATTCGGACGGTTTTTTGGCTCAGCTTTAAGATGATTTACGTCTTTCTAAACAAACACGACTCAAAGAATCTGACACAAATAAAAGTAAAAAAAGAAAAAAAAGGTAAAAATGACAACTCTTGGTCAAAATCAATAATTTTTGCCTGCACGTTATTTTGCTTTTGAAATGAAGTTGGAGTATGATCAATTTCACCAAACCTAACAACAATTCAAGACCACTCGATTGCCTTTGGGTTTTATAAACTTTGCATAAGTTTGAGTTAGCTGCCTAGCTCTAGCCTCAACCTCAAGTTCATCAGGCTTTTGGTTGTTAAATATATATATATATATATATATGTGTGTATTTATCTATGTACGCTAAGCTTTCCGTTATATATTTAACGAACAAAAGATCTCCCACTATACTGTATTGAATTAAAGATTGGTAACATTACCATTTTCATAACATATGATTTCTAACCTGAAAGTTTTTCAAAAAGCTAACTCATTTAAGTTAATTTTCCATTGAGTGTCTTGCATTGGAAAAACACAATCTTCCTATCCTATATCCTTATCGGTGAAGTATTAGTACTCACCTCCTCTTGTTATTCATATATATATATATATATATATATAGGGGCAGACTTAGGGGGTTTGAGGGTACGCCTCCTCAAATTGAAAAAAAAAAATTGAAAGAAATAGAAGAAAAAGAAAGAGAAGAGAAGAAAAAAAAACAGAGAGAAGAGAAAGAAAATAAGAAAAAGAGAGAAAGAGAGAGAGAGGGAAAAGAAAGAAAGAGAGGGAGAAGAAATTGGAGAGGAAAAGTTGGATAATTGGAGTGGAAAAGGTGTTACAGCGTAGGTAAAAATTTTGTCTTATGTTTTTAGTTTTGTGTTGTAAAGTTGTTGGCTTTGATTGTTAATTTCTTGTTGGGTTTCTATGTCAGTTTGGTGAAGAATGAGTTAATTATTTTTTTTTCAAAACTATGATTTTGTAAGTGAAATTGTTTTGATTAGAAGCTCCAGTAAAGTTGGATGCGTGTTTTATTTTGGGAAGTTGATTAAATGATATAGTCAATTTTAAATTGAAACATTTTTTTGGGTGATTTTGATATCATTTATTTGGTTTCTGAGAAAAAATAAAAGAAATTAGAAATTTTAGATCTCAATAGTAGTGTCTTTTTTATTATGTATATATATTTTTTATCATTAAGAAGAAGAAAAATAAATTAACAAGAGTAAAATTAAGATTACAATGCTTCTTCTGGTTATAATATGATATTTAGAGTTTATCAACTGTTTTTTAATTACAACTCTCTCTTGAATGTACATGTAAGAATAAAATAAAATACAAATTAAATTAAATTAATTGAAGAAATGATTAATTTATGTTCTTAATTAAATTAACCTCTTACAAATATCTTATAATTTCGGAATTTGTTGGAACATTCTCATAAAATCCAATACAAAACAATATATGGACACATACAAAATGATCAAACCTTCTAATAACCTTCAATGTTTTGTAAATTAATTGACAATAAACTTCTTCTTTATATTTATGAAAGTTGATTTTTTCCATTCTCAATTTTTCTGGCAAACTGAAGAATATTTTTTACTCTATATTCAAGCTTACAATACTTTTTCAAAAACTCTTATTTCAAGCTCACTATTTTTTTTACTAGTTAATTGACAGAGCCGCAGAGACCCCCTCAATAAAAATTTTGAGTCTGTCACTATATATATATATATGTAAGAGAAGAAATGCAACAAATAGACTATTATATTTATGTTTTATAAATGAAGTATAGCAGTAACGATAATTTTGAGGTTAGTGGGATTGTCAATTGTGACTTACTAGTTGATAAATGAATCCAAGAGACCACTCAATAATCACTATATATCCAGCTTTGTCACAGTCTTGCTTGTCTAAGGCAAACGTCAGCTTAAGCAGACACAAAAGAACTTTGTATGGAAATATTTATCAATATCTTTACCCAGCTTTCTCCATCAGTCTTCATACGTGGTTCAAGATCTCGTATCCACCCAATCTTTACCCTACATACGGGACTACCTTAGTTTCTTTATCTTTATTATCATCATTTTCTTTAATCAATAATATTATATATATATTATTTTTATATATATTATTATATGATAAAAAATAATTAATTAATTTTAAATTAAAAAATAAACTTTTATCTAATCATCTTTTATCATATAATAATATATATATAAAAATAATTTATATATAACATTCAATTTCTTTAAAACAAATATAAACATTTTTTTAATGAATTTGTTAAAATATATTATTTTTTAACGAAGTTTATTGTATTTTATATATATCCTTATCCTTAGTTAAGAAACAGAAATACGTATATTGTGAGTATTGCGGTGGTGTCAGTCGATACATTTTGACATGACAGGGACCGACGTGTCAAGGAGATAGGATGATTGGTGTGTTGGGAAGTACATCACTGTAATCCTGATCGAGGGTGAAGGACTATGGAGTTGTCAATTTGATTGGACTCTTCAAAGTTCCCAAGGTCTTTGGATGCACGTGTCATGACGGTATTTGCATGAGTTGAAGGAGATATTTTCTCGATGAATTACGAGAACAATCTGACGGTCAATGAGTGAAGAGGATCAAGTCTCGACTACACAGTTGTAGTTCCTATGTGGAACCCACTTTGTTGCTGAATATTAAATGTGGAAACCAGCCAATGATAAGATAAAGATGCCTTGGACGGAAATTAATTTGTTGAGAGTGGGCCACTAACCATAACCAAAACCATTCCAGTCAACCTTTTTAATTGTATAAGAAAAATGAGGCTGTAAGTTGAGTTTGAGTAATTAAAAATAAACAATATCCTTGTGCGGAGGTGACAAGAAATGTTTGTTTAGCTCCATCTTTTCATGTCTTTGAATTGTGTCCTCTAAACAGTGAATTTTAGTGTAGATAAAGACTCTTCATTGTCTTCTTCGTAACACCATGTCATGATATGAGTTTATTTTTTCACTGTTTTGTGGCTTATGGCCTCTCTAGACCACGTTGCTGCTGTTTCTTTCATACACTTATATAAAATCACTTACTACTTACTCCTCACTGTTTTATTTACTTCAATACGAGTAAATATATCACCGGTTACTATCACATGGTGTGTTTCTTTTTACTTGTATATGTTCATCAATTCGCAAGTTACTTATATTTCTTTCAACACTGTTGAAATTATAGTTCATTGTCGATTGTAGAAGAATCCTAACTTTTAGTTGAAAGTTCTCACTAACTGTAATGAGTCTATGTATAAAGAAAAAAGTGGTAAAAGAAAAACCTTTTGGGCCATTGTAATGGGTCAACTGCAAAACCCAAAGAGCGCTCAACACACGGTAAGGGGTTTTGCATCATTACTAGTACCTGAGAGAAGTTTTTCAATTGTGACCAAACCTTCGAGGGTTTAAAGTAATAATCCACATAATCAAGTAACCATGATCATAATTAGGTAATTTGCAAACTATACGATAAGAAAAAAGATGAAAACTTTTAAAACATCATACGAGCAGTCAATAAACCATGCATAAATTGATCATTTCATCACCAAAACACCCTTTCAAGAAAAGCTTAAAGAGATAAACACCATAGGAATAGATCCTATTATAAGATTTCTGACAAATTAACATCCTTTAACAAGAAAGGTTTTGTTCCAGAGTTTGACCATAATGACAGAAAAACAACTTATTCTCTAAATAAAGTCTGAAGGTTTAATGATTCCCCATGGCTGAGGCTTCCATGAACCATAATGATATAAACCTGCTATTTCTATATCCACGAACTTGAGGAGCTCATGGAACTACAACAGAAAAGTTAGAAATTATCATGACACCCAACCTGAAAAATCATCAAGTTTTCTGGAGAAAAACTACTGCGAGTTTAAGGAAAAAGAAAAAGACGAATCAAAGATGGTAATTAAAACTAGTTCGCCTCAGCTGGAGAATTAATTATTATAAACTTGAGACGATTAGATCTCCAGTTCTAAAGGGTCTTCGGAATTAGTGCTCTCTCTTTTTACCGCCCAAGCCTGGGAATTTGCAGATGGGGCATACGTTCTTCCGAATAAGCCACTTTTTTATGCAGTTGGCGTGAAATTCATGTCCACAATCCAGCTTCCCAAGATCTTCTCCATCAGCATATTCCTCCTGGAAAGGTTCATAAGCACACACAATAATAAAGAGGATGATTCTTATGTAAATTTTAAAGGATGATTAATAAAATATAAATCTTAGTCACTTTCTCCAAGTTATCAATTAAGTTTTGGAGTGAATAAGTTGAATCTTACTTGACAGACACAGCATGGTTCATTATTAACGGGAGACTCAACTGGGACGGACTGATGTTTTCGTTGCCTTAGAAGTGCCAGAATAGCTTCCTCGTTTAGTCCAGTGTTAACATTTCCAATTTGCTCTTCCAGGGCCAGAAGTTCCTAATAAAACATCAGAAGTCATTATTATTATTACTTACCATGCACCCTATCCTATATCCCACCCCTCCAAATAAATTGAATCTCGGTCCAAGATTAATACTAGAAGATTTGATCTCTAGACCTCTTGCATTCACTGCAAGAGATTTATCACCATAACATCAAAATCATTCTTAAAGGAAGTTGTCATTATATGAAGTTGTTGATGGTTTTGCTAAAACTATTATACATTTGGTTGGCCTTTTAAAAGCATTTTTCTGACTACTATAAGAGATAATGGAAAAGCCTTCAAAAATGATAAATTATGCAATGCATGTCTTGATTTTATTTAGTGACACTGTTACCTCGTAAGACATGTTATCTGTATCAAGACGCAGATCTTCAAGTAGATCAACGTCCTCCTCCTCCTCCTCCTCCTCCTCATCATCATCATCTTCCTCATTCCCACCCTCATGAATCCACATTGAACGGTCAATCCCCATCATATCCTGACATGCGTATCCACCATACAGATCATAAATGTAAACCTTGATAAATTTGAATACACGGAGTGACCATTTCTCTTGCAATGGAATTCGAGTATGAAATGTACGCCAATGTTTTACCTTACGAAAATATTAAAAAAAAAAAAAAAGAAAGATCAAATCTAAATGATAGTGATACCTCAAACCGTAGGGCGCCAGTCCTACGAACAAGTGCCAGGGCATTCTCAACCTGTAATAAAAATAGAGAAATTTTGGGCTTCTGATTAAGTGATGACTAACTACTACAGACAGTAAATCAATTGAGAATAGTCTATGAAAATGCTAAAACGGATTCTCTTTCAACCGCCATCAAAATGAAACAAGAAAGATTCGTCTTCGGCCCACCCAATCCCCGCATCATAATAGACGTTCCTATCCTTTGATAATGTAATTTGAATTTGATAAAGATAATTTCCAATTTTTGAGATTGTGATTATAAACAGTTTTGATGTTTACCATTTAACTTGACTGATAAGATATCTTGTAAGTATATAAGAGATATAACAAGCATCATAGACAAAATATATTTATATAAAGAAGGTTTAGCCTACCCCAGATATGAGCATGCTTCTCCTCAGAGCAGCAGGAGATAGAGTCCGAAGTGTCGGGGGAATACCCTGATCAGCAACCCCTGGTCTCTCTGCCCTTATCATGAATCTTGGCCTAAGAGGTCCGTGAGGAGGCCGTACATTACCACCTCTAACTGAGTTCTCCAATTCTCTCGCAGCGTAAACACCCTGCCCCAACCCCCTGGATTCCGACCCGGTTCCAGTTTCTGCATATCTGTTAGAATAAAGGTCATCCATGCTGGGATTATTGAACCAGGTTGGAGCAAATGGTGACCTGGCATTTGAATTTGAAGCATTTCCAGGAAAGTTAGGATTCATATTTGCTGCCATGAGGGACAAATTTCCTCCGTTAACAGCTTGAGAAGAAGAATCAGATGATCCACTTGCTCTTGCGACCAGGGAACCATACCGAGATTGAAAAGAATCCGGAGCTTGCAACATAGGGTGCATTGGTGGAAGTTCAAGTGCTGATATCCTCCGAAACTGAAGCTCATCATATGGGTCGTAAAACATATCCGCTGGATAACCATATCCCATAAAAGAATTCATCACCGACATGTAATCAGGTTCCAGAAATTGACGATTTTCATTTCTTCTAAGACGAATATTTCTCTGGAAATCCTCTGATTGTCCTCCCCACATTGAAGCTTGACTCGTCCCCGTGGCTGCGCCGAAACTAGCTCCATTTCCTGCAACGTTGGAAGTTTGATGCATGACAGGGCCACCTTCAAATCCATTTGCTGCCACACTTGAACTTTGACAATTGAAAGTATCCGCACCTACACTGTCCCAAAGAGTATTCATAGTTGAAGTTTGGTTACCAACTCTAACGCCAGCGTTCAGATGTCCCAAATGACCGGCATTTGGGAGATTAGTCAAGGCACTCAATACTTTTGAGCTGCTACCGGAATTTTCTTGGGAGATAAGAGCTTGTTGATCAAAGCTTGAACTAGCAACTTTTAATAACTGTGGCCCGGAAGAACTTTCAGGCGCTCTTCTTTTGCAGGATAGACGGCTGCCATTAGATGTATCACCCTGTCCGCCATCATTTTCTTCCACAACATATCCTGAGATTCCAGAAGAGATCAAGACTGGATTAGTAGGATCGGAGCCGGGTCGATTCTTCTCAGTTTCCCCACCTGGTTTTGATTGATTTAGGCTTACATCTGCTCCCATTTCCTGACTGGGATCATCCGAGTTACCTTCATATGTTGCATTTAAGTCTATGTTACTCGTAAGGGCACTAGCAATGGTCCCTTGCGCAAGTGATGGCCTAGTTGTAACTTCACCATTCTCATTAGGAGTTCCTTGAAACCGTTGATGAGTGCCAGAAGGAGCATGCTCATCCCCACTTGGTAATGGCACATGAGTAATCTGGCTTTGGGTGTTCACGCTAGAGCTTGATTGACCCCCACAGTTAATAACACTTTTTCCCTTGGGGGAAGAAGCATTTTCAGAATCTAAGTTTTTCTGATCCAACCCAGGATTGGTGGCATTGCTGCTTCCTTGCCCTTCCATTTTAGCTGATATTTGTTTCCTTTCAAATGTTGATAATTCGAAGCCTGGACAGAAGTTGGGCTCGCCCAAGACCTGAAATCACTGCACATTTATTAGATATAGATAACGATTTGATTGATTTAGAAGTTCTGAAGCTATAAAAACATTGTAAAAAGTGTAGAGATTCTGTATATATATATATATATCATTATCAAAACTTCACAAGGAAGCATTCATAGAAATGAACATACAGAAAGAGGGATAGTATTTTCTTCATCTTCACTTCGGTGAGAAGATATACACATGCCCCGTTTGATTCAATTTCTGTTATACGAGTATACAAAATTGCAAAAATTACAATTTGCTTACCCATTCTAAACCAAAATGAAGTCCTTATTACTGGTGCAAACCATGCACCACTGCACCAGAAACTGATGGGAGGACCAAAATCATATAGTAAAAGCAGAACAATTGTACAAAGAATCAAAAGATGGCTCCAATAACTTCTAATAAATACATGTTGACCTTCTCATAAGCGAGAAAATTTGCAAAATGCACATATATAAGATATCTGGATCATTGAAGTAGAAATATATAACAGAAACATTTATATAGAACGAAACTTCAAACCGATCCAAAGTGGAAAGCCAAAATGTAATACAGAAACATTTATGCACACGAAAAGAAATTAATCCTGATGTAGGTACTTCTAAAATTAAAGAAGTTCATGCTCCTACTATTCATATTAATTCCCTTAACCAAAAAAGAAAAAAATGAGAATATTACTTCTATTATAATACTATCGAGCAACAGGGTTTATTTTATATGACAGCCTAATCTGCTAGAATATGTAAGCCATCCTGGTCAATAGTTGCTCATAAAATACCCTAACCTAAGAGAAAATGAAGGAAATATTAATGTGTAACACAAGACTACTAATTGACCGATATATAAGACCAACAAGGTTTAGATAATCCCTCAATTATTTGCGAATATGGGAATAATGGAAGTATGATAAATCATTTACGCTGACTGTTAAACATGTCGGATAATAGATTAAAAAAAAAAAAAAAAAAAAGGAAATCTAAAGAATTAAATATTAAAACTTTAATGGAGCACATGCATCGAACAAAGCAAAATATGTTTATGTATTTTTTTAGTAAAAAGTAAATTCGAGAAAATAGAGCGAATATTAATTAACATCCCTTCCATGACAATTCACAAAATCTAGATCTAAACCTTATGAGTAAAATGAAGGAAAATATGCAACCCTCCACCATTAGACACAAAGATCTAGCTCTAAAGCATGGGATTGTCCGACCGAAAAAACTTTATATCATATATCAATGATCATAAATCACAAAAAAGTTATAACAAAAGAAGAAAATAAATCAAAAGCAAAGATCTCTATGAATATTAGTCATTCAAAATTCATTATAAAATTGTGGCCACACATCATAGAAAATTATGGATTTTTTTTTTTTTAATTTTTTCTTTAACTTTCTTATGTATGTAAGACCGTGAAAACATTAATCCAAAAGAAAATAAAAAACCAAAAATAATAATAAAAAAAAAAATTAACATCCCTCTTGCTATTAGTCACATAGATCTAGCTTAAATCCATTGCAATTACGATTTTGTGACTAAATTAAGGACCTCATAGAGGTATATATGAGAAGAAATATAAAACAAACGAAAAGATCAAAGCTTTGTAAGCAATCAAGAAAACCTTACAAAGATCAATCGGGGAGTTTACCCTCAAAAGGTTTTTTCGGATTGTATATGTGGACAGTAAAAACAACAACATAAAAGAAGAAAAGTTCAAGTATTTCAAAGATCAATGTCCTTTAGTCTCACCGATCATAACAATATAGAACTTTTCTAAAATCTTCATATACAAGGGCGTAAATCACACACACATTTATATATATATATATGGATATGATATCCGAAATGCATACATATATGTGGTAAAAGAACAAAAATGAATATCATATTCAAAATACTTTTTTAATCATCAGTTGAAAAAAAAAAAGCAATAGTTACATACACTGATATGAGAGACGGACAACAAATTAACATGAAAAATTATACACACAAACAAGGAACCAACAAAAATATAAGGACATGGAGTAGATTTATAATCATCCACCACTCTCAATCACACATAAAAGCTACAAAGGAAAAGGATTAATATACCCAAGTGAAGCGAAGA
>WYDK02118170.1:1857167-1868051 GCA_009867345.2 Toxicodendron radicans
TATATATATATATATATATCCCAATGAAAAGAATTTCATGAGATTAGTTGGTGTGTTTGAATCTAATTACTATATATGCATATAATGTTAATAGTCTGAAATTAATTATATGCTTCTATGAAATTACTCAAAAACTTACGTATTTCAAATAAGAATTTTCAAGTACTAAAAAGAGAAAGAGAAAAAAAAAAAAGGGCAATTTAGACATATAGAAGAATTTGTGCTTGAATTTTTCATAAATATAGTTATATATATCGATCTTAAGTCAAAGTGACATGAAATTGACAATTACAATAATCGAAACAGTATAAATGTTGAACTTGATTAAAACCTCATTTACGTAATTATATATATATATATATATAGAGGAAAAGAAAAGGAAATTGGTGCAATATGCCTTCTTCTTTGTGGTTAAAACTTTTTCTTAAAAAGGAAAGGGACCACGAGGGCGGTTTCTGTTTATAGGCAGTGCATTCAAAACGTGATTTCACTTTCATCTGCGGTCCAACTGTTAAAACGATTACCATCCTAAATGATAATGAATGAAAGTCAATTTTTAGTATATTCCTGAGCTCCAATTTCATTTCTTGGAATTGTATAACCACTACTCATATATGGATGAGATTTTTAGATTCCTTTCCATTCAATAATTCAGATAAAAAAAAAAATATGCCTGCTGTGGTCACTCCATTCATCAAACCTAAATTATCTGCACATAATTGTTTCAACGAGATTACATTATTTAATTTTACTTTTTTTTTTTTTTTTCCTTAAGGTGAAGTGTCTTTAAAGTAAAATTAATTAATTTGATTTGATGATGTTTTGGATACTTTAATTAGAATATATTTCTTTATGCAAAGTGGTATAGGAAATTAATATGTGGCTGGGATTTCCATGTCCCCTCGAAGTCGAATCTCCTGATCAAGGGGCAACACAAAGATCCTTTGAGGACCAACTAATTCATATATCATCTTTCTTCTTCAACTTATTTATATCTTTTAGTTCACATGAATGGTGGAATCTTTAGTCCTTTTCAACTCAGGGCTATCAAAATGCTATAATCCGATCAAAGCTTTTTTTGTCACATAAAATATATATATAAGCCTTGAAACAACAACTGCTTCCTGCAGCCATGTCTTTTTGTCACACAAATGTTCCTAAAACAACTATATATATATATATATATATAGTTGTTTCCTATTTCCTTGAGGGAAGAGAGACAAAATGAACTGAAGAGGTTAAAAACAAGTTTCTTTTCAGAAACCCAACCGGGTGAACAATAATATTTAATTAATTAACACATTCTACTGATAGAAATACAAATTCAAACTGACTGACAGGCAATGGATAGATAGGTTTTCATCCAATCATAGAGCAACAACACACACATATAAAAATGGGGTCCTGGGAATTGAAAAGAAAGAAGTAGTTAAGTCTTGACTCTTCAATGGAATGAATGATGAACCAATCAAACGTTTATTAAGAGTTAAAGACTACTACAAATTTACAATACAAAGCCAACAATAGTCACGTCTCACTCCCACTCCCACATACTATCTTTACCATAGAATATTTTATTTTCTTACTTTAATTTCATATTCGAGAATCGAAAGAAGAAACCAAAAAGTTAAAAGAGATCCCATATATGGAAACCCTAATCCGAAATAGAAATAAAGCAAAGACAAGCTCAACCCAGACTCATTTTTCTTTACTTTATTACTTTTATTTTTATTCCTTTGTTTTATTTTATCTTCTCTTATGTCCCCACTTCATCTCATCAAATATACTCTGTTAACTTCACGTGGTTAATATAAAAATAATCTCTCTCTCTTCACCTTATTTTGTTTACACCATCAAATTTTCTTAACACAAATATAATAAGAATCTGTGTCCCTATTGTCTGAGAATTGACAGTGTTTCGTAGATCCGATGCAAAGGAGAGTATCTAAGGGGGATGGGCTTTAACCTACAACAAGATAGACTTACTTTGTTATCTTTATCTTTTTGTTTTTTTTTTTTTTTTTTTTTTAAAGAATATTTATTAGGGCACGTGTCATTTGTGGTTTGGCCATTATTTCTTTTAATTATTTGGATGGACCATAACAAATCTTTTATACATTTCCCTCCACACCCTGGCTGCTTATTTGCTTGTATAAAGCAAGAGTGATGATTCTTTGCTTGAGAGATGGCTTGAGATCTTATCCTTTCTTCACTCTTAATTCTTAAAGAACAATGGAATTGTCTCATATAAAAAGATAGAATAATTAAATGGATTAACATATTCTTCTCAAAATAGGATTCGAACTTTGACAAAATAAAGAAAAAACACCTACCAAATTCGACACGTTTTTTTTTTTTTCTTTTTTTTTTTTTTTTTATGATTGAACCGCACTTGAGATAAAAAAAAAGTTTAGTGAATCTCCTTTTTTTAAAGTATGTAAATTGCCCTGCAGGTTATTTCATACTAGGTGAATGTAAGATTAGCAAAAGAATTGAGCATTTTGATCAAGTTTTATATAAAAATAATGTTACGCTTATAACTGAGTCAAACAATTAGGTAAATCATTTTACATTAATTTTATGTAATTTTTATCCAGTTGTATGTTTTGTTTGTATGACTCAGTTATAAACATAATATTATTGTTTATATAGATATGATAAATGATTATAATTTTACTCGGAATTAATATGTATGCTGTCTGTATCTTCATCAAATAAAATTATATTGCATTAAGTATATATATATATATATATGTCACTTAATATATTAATTAACATATCATAGTTTATATTAGCCCTAAGATACGAGATAATTAGACAGATCTCATGATTGCAGAAAAAGATGCCTTAAGAAACCTTTGAGCTTTAAAATAATACTATAATTCAGGCCTCTGTGTAAGCTTTGCCACTTGAAGAAAAAATCTGTGTACACCCTCAGAAACAGTGCTGATAAAAATATTAACAGTGACGTCCCAGGTGACGAAATAGCTACTTGTATTTTATACATTTATTCCTATTTGCAATATCTTATTAATCATATGCCATGGAACTCTATCGAATCTCATACTTTATCATCAAATATTTAAAATTTTCATCCATATTCAAAGCCTCGACCCCGCTTCCTCGTACACTGATAGCCGAGTCAAAGAAATAAAAAAAAAAATAGATATATATATATATATAGTTATAACAAGGGTAAAACGTCTCCACGTCTCCTACAAGGACAGTTGTTATTCTTTAAGTCTTAAATACTCTTTTCTTAATTTGTCTATATGGAATGGGTAAAGCCCGAGAGTGAACCCGTATCCAAATGTTAACCCCATTTAAAAAGTGGTTATCCTCGTGAAATGACAAAATGGTTAAATCCCCAAGTGAAAAACAAAGACAAACGCTGCTCTAGCTCTACCAAAGATCCCTCCCCTCGCAGTCTCGCTATCTCACATATGACATAACAACAGTGTGCTTTAAAGCTTTGTGTGTTAAGATGATAAGTCCCTCTCGTCATTATAGCAATGTCTGACTACTTTGGCCGAGAGAACTGATTCAAAGGACAAAATGACAGTGACTATTCATCACCATCCATTGATATTTCCAAGACCACAATTCCCATTTCATATGTCTAATGTCTCTCTCTCTTACGCTTTCAATCCTCTTTTCAGTGAGCAAGTTTAAGCTAAGATTTTTACCCCCACAAACTTGAAGAATTGAATATACATGGCAATGGCAAGCATCACTCGATTAGGAAAACTAAAAAATCAGTCCAGCTAGCAAATGCTTTCACAGGTAGTAATTTAAGAAAACGTACAAAAAAAAATATGAGGTCATGTAAGATATGCTAGCTACGCAGCTAACTAAGAAATTACTAGAAACATTAGGCTGTAGGTACCAGTAATCAATACCATATAGGACGGCAAAGCCATATATATCTTTCATTTCATAGACATAATAAAAAAAAAGGATCAGCAGTTTTAGTCAGAAATAATCCAGAAAATATCTAGCTGAAGATTGCATCTGTCTGTTAGTTTGACCGATTGACCAAAGTTACCCATCGGGAGGGAATATCGGCACATCCTGTGTCTTCTGATTTCTTTTGGTTTCTTTGGGGAAGTAGAGAAGAAGTTTAGATCTTCAAATGCTTACAAGCAAAACATGTGCGAGATGGCAACTTTTGATGAGCTTAGGAGGGTCTCATGAGAGTAGGAAACCCATTTTTCTGCAGCCAATTTTGAGATGGTCTAATCTGCGGTGGGAATCCTGATGATGCTGCAGCAGTTGGGAACAATTGAGGAGGACCGGATTGCCATTGTTGATCATTTGTTGATAGTGAAAGATCATTCCCAATTCTACCTCTTTTACTGCTGCTAGGAAACTGACTCTACATTGAAAACAATATGTATATGCATTATTAATTTTGTTTTAAGTTTCAGCGTTAGGCATATAATCAATTAAAGTAGACGACCGCTACTATCTCCACCTGATAATTTGCTGGATTATAATGTGGAGGAACCATATGTAGTATTTGAGCCTCTCCACTTCTTCTGAACTGCTCATATCTTTGCATTTCATTGGGCTTGAATGAGGCACCTGGAGATTGTAGGTGCGTTTGGCTTAGAAGTTGTATGGTTTCATTCTCGCTGTATCCTTCTCTTCTACGATCATTTTCTCTTCTACAAGGTTGTTGCTGCAGGTTGGGCTGTTAGGTTAAATACCAATAAACCAAAAAAAGGAGATCAGTTATCTGAAAATATGTTAAATTCAACTTTAATAAGGAGAAATGAAGAATTAATATAAAATAAAACCTTTAGTCTAAATCCCCGATTACGCCAATCAGTATCAAACGGCAAGGGTCCCGAATGCCTATTCTCTCCAATATTTTGCTTCCTACTACCAAAATCTATACAGCTTTGATTTGAAGTTGAACTGCCCAAACTCAAATCTAGATTGTGGTCCGCACCATTAATACCTGAAGATAATACCAAATATTATGTTTTAATTAAATATTATGTCAAAGCTAATTAAAACAAAAATAATTAATTTAAAGAAGAAAAAAAAACAGAAATTGTCAAATACTTTTACCGGCCGAGTTAAGCTCATTTTCATAGAGGCTGGGATCAAAATTAGTGACGGCGTCCTTGCCATTGCACTTAACTGCGGCTCTGTCGTAAGCTCTACAAGAAATATAAACCAGACACTTAAAGCCCCCATCGACAGTAGAAATGTCCAAATGAACACAAAATAATGAGAAGAGAACTAATGGACCTTGCAGCTTCAATCTCGGTATCAAACAAGCCCAAATACACGTACCTGACAACAGAGACTGGAAAATTTAAGCTTGTGGGAAGAATCAAGAAAACTAGGTGAAGTAATAACTGAGATTTTAAATGAGAAAGGAAGATCCCAAGGGGTTACTTTTTTCCTAAAAATTGGCCCATTCGAGCTTCCCATCTTCCACACTTGTGTAAGGTAACTCCTCTATATTTGGAGCTTCCTCTAGGGAAACCGGTGCTTTGTCGGCGAAGTACATGCACAAATTCTTCCTTGGTTAAGTTGCTCATCTGTAGATATACAAAATTACAAGAATCTTTCCTTATGTGAACTAATATGGTTTCCTTTTGTGTCATAATGGCAAGATAAACAAAGAAAAGCATACAACTGTTGAAGATAAGGTTTAACTATTGAAGATAAGATAAAACCTATAGAATAGTCCTCTCTTTCTTTCTCCTTCTCTCACTTACCTGTTTCAAGTCTTCCTCATAATCTTCTATACTAAAGTTTATGTCTGCCTCTACTCCCCGGAACTTAATTGCTGCCCTATCATATGCACTGCAAAACAGAAGTTTTTGGTTTTTTTTCTTTCCATTAATAAACGCGTGAAACTCTCTTGCCCATTCCCTTCAGGTGAGAAAAATATCAATTACAATCTTAGTAAACAATAGGGGGCTAGAGCTCACCGAGCAGCTGCATGTGCAGTGTCAAATCCACCTAAAACACAAACCCATCCAACCCGCATCAGAAAAAGCGAAGCACATAACATATTGTTTCAACTTTCAACAATCAAAGTCAAAAACAGAAACCGTTCCTTATTTTACTTTTTTTTTTTTCCATTTTAGAGTAATAATAGCCAAGAAAATTCCAGTCATACCTAAATAAACTTGTTTTCCAGAATCCCTGAAACAAAAACCAAAACGAAAAACATTCTGATCATCATCATCTACACCTCAAACCATAAAACCAAAAAAATGAATAAATAAATGATTTTGGAGTGTATATATATGTATATGTTGCATTTGAATGAGAAAGATTTGAACAAGAACAATAACGTAGAAAAGACTAACCATATATGAGATTCCCATCTTCCAGTTCTTCTGTAAAACGTGACACCTCTATACTGTGAACTCCTTGACCTGGGCCCACGCCTGCTTTTCTTCATCGGAGCCTGAGGAACTTCGGCAGGTTTGGCAGCCGCAAGAGGCTCCGATTGGCAAAATTTGACGCCAGCCCACTGAGCCCGAGGGAAATCATGTCCCACCCCACTGGATGAGCTCCTCATTTCAGGGTCCTGATCAACAGGAAAAAACTGGAGGGTCACAGGCGGATCAATCACCTCCTTCGAGTCGCCATGAGGCAAGGAAACCCCAAATATTTTACTGCTGCGTCTCTGTAAACTTAAGCCCTTCTCGCCACCAACTTCCTCGTCGGATCCGTCCTCGATGAGCACAGCTGAAGAGCTAGAATTGGAGATGGAGCCCACCCGTTTGCCTTTCTCATCATCGCCGTCTAAGGAGGCTTTCTGGGAAGAACAACCTTCAGACTCATCTTCTTTCGGTTGATCATCAGGTGAGTCATTGAGATCCCACATTTTTTCTCGGTAAGAGATAAAACTATTTGGAGGAATATAGAGTAGGCTACGATATTAAAAGAGAAACACCACTCAGAATTCTGATCATCCACTCTCACATCAAAGAAAGATCAGGGAGTTGAAACTTGAAACTCTCTCTTTCTATTTCTGTATTTGTGTTTGAAGAAGATAAAATACAATGAATGAATATAAAGAGAAGAAGATGAGAGACTCCAAAGGTTAAGTATTCAAAGAACAAAACCTACGACAAAGAGAGAGGTGTTGTAAAAAGGTTGTAGGGGGTGAAGATGTTCCAAGATCTTGTATACCTCACTGCCCCAATACAAGCATAAACGAGGCCAGTTTTGTAAGCCAGCTTAATACTAGCTACCACTCTCTCTCTCTCTCTCTCTCTCTCTCCACTTGCCTTTTCTTTCTCTTTATTTTTTATTTTTTTAATCAATGACTCCTCATAATTCATAAGAGTACTTTGTTTTCTTTCTCTCTCATGTCTTGTCTTCGAGTCTTGTACACACCTTTCTTTATTTGTTAATTAATAATATTATTGTGGTGTTCCTTCAAGTCTTTTCTTAAAACTACACGAATTTTACTGTATTTTATTTTATTTTTGTTGTTTAAAGCAACATCATATTCAGATGGGAAAATGAGAAGAAAGAGAGAAGGAAAGAACCATCTCTTTCTAACTCTACTTTCCGACGTTAACCAAATCGAAAAGCATCCATCCCTCCATCCATTCTTTCTTCTCTCTCTCCCTCTACATTAGCCACTAATAGAAATAGACAGCGCTAACACTAAAAAGATGGCTAATTACTCCATTACTTTAATTAGCTACAACATTATCATCATTATTTGTTTATTTATTTATTTATCTCATCCTCTTCACCTCTACTCTCTTTCTCTTTCTCAAACTGAAACCAGTTAAAGAGATAACTTACATTTTTACCGTTGAGAAGAGAGCGGTCAAAAAAAAAAAGGGTGAAATGGGAAATGAAAATCTTGGGGTTAGAAGGAAGTGAAGAGAGGGTTTTTGATATCATAAAAGGAAATGGGAATAATGTTAGAAAAAGGAAAATCTTTCCAGAAAAGTCCAATCCAAGAGTACGGGAGGAGGGCCACTTTTGCTTCTTTCGTTCACCCAGCGACCAATCACCTGCCTATGCTGTTCCTCGTATTTATGAGCAATTTTTCTTTCCATCTTCTCCCCCTTCCGCGCGTTTTATCCACTCCTCTTTTACATACTAAACCCTTGCTTCATTTTTTTTAAATACAACTAACATCACTTCAAATGATAATGTTAAAATACATAAAAATATTTTTTTTATTAGTATTTGTATAATCAAAATTTTTATTGGTGTATTTATAATTTTTCCACGAAGCATATATCAAGAGGATTATCCAAACTCAATTTATATTAAAAAAATAAACACCGATGAATTATTGTAAACTGATATGATATGATTTTTATTTAGATTAAGATAGGGATGTCAATTGTCTCGTTTTCTAGGGACCCACCCCGAATGAGATGGGGATTCCCTAATTTTGATGGGGACGTACCCGGGGATGGAGGTAGATCTTCCCCTGCCCCGCCCCACCCCTGCCCGTATATATATATTACCCTTATACATTATTATTATTACAATATTATTCCACGTACATGTTGTACTTGCTTGTTATAATGAATTTGATGTCAATTTGTTGAAATTTCATAGAACTAAACCTTCATTTGAACTATAATGATACATATTTGAGATCATATATAATGTGTCTTTAAAGTTTCTTCAGAATACTTTAGTTGTCTAGTTTAATTATATCTACAAACAGTTTTAAGGATATAATTAACAAAGAGTTTTAAGGATGCATGATAATTATAGAGATATATAAGACTTTCAATAATAGTGAGTATGTTAATAATTAGGATCTTACAGGTAAATAAAATATACAGGTAATTACATTTAGGTTTAGCTTGTCCATTAAATTATGAAAGAAATATTTTAAGGGGAAACTAAAGCAAATAACAACATTTAGGAATCACTTCCCATATTAAATTAATCAATTCAATAACCCTTTATTTCAAATAAGAAACCTATCATCTCATTTATTTTATTACTTAACAAGTACTATCTAATAGTGAAATTAATGTTAAATGATACAACTTTTGCATTGAAAAGAGATAATTTGTATGTTGTGAAGAATGAACCGATGTGAACGGGTTTCAATAAATTCTCCCGCTGTAGGAACGGGGATTCCCCGTCAGCCCTGTAACGGGGATGGGTCGTGGTGTCATATAGCAGGGAAGAGGATTGGGAATGGGGTCCTCGGTCCCGACCCGTCCCGTTGCCATCCCTCAATCAAAACAATGGTTTTAATTTATTTGCTTAAGTGGGTCAATTGTTTTTTCAAGCTAAGTACAATTTTTTTTTTCAAGAAAAAATAAGAATAATAAAGAAAATGTACACGGAAAAGAAAATTAATAACTGATATGGGTTTCATCAATGTTAAAAAGAAAATTTGATAAGTGAAATAAGTTGATTTTACTTTAAAATTTTATTTTTTGTATTATGAAAGGTTTGCAAAAATTTTTATTTAATTTTTATATAAGTTGTATTATTTAGTTCCACTTATATCTTTAGTGTATTTTTTTTCTTTCATAATTTAAAAATGCATTTCCAACACCTTGACGTTAGTGACCTAGTCTGTGTATGAAAATACTTAATGTGAGTAATCTTTGCATAACTTTGATATTTTTTAATGGCATATCAAAATACAGTTGAACCTCTCTACGGTGATATTCTATATAGTTATAAAAATTTATGATCCTAATTTGTATCAGGTATAAATAAGAATAAATTTTATATTATAATAAATTATAATTTGTCTATGTCTCGTTTTAAGAAACTTGTCTCCACATAGTGATAATTATTTGTAATATTACAACAAATATATGTTATGTTATATTAAAAGTTTAAGATGAAATAAATTATTTATCAAAAGTTGTTCGAGATAATGATTTATGTTTTAGAGTTGTTATCACATATTAAACTTGTGGGTACGTAATAACTCGGCAGCATTGACACCTTATTGTTGAAGCCAAAATATTTATAGGTTCTCAAACATGTTAAGAGTTTATTGGTACGGAATTTTTTTATATTTTTGTACTATCATCCTCAGAATTATCTTATTCTTCTTCTTGTCTAATTGGAACAATAATTTATTCTTCAATTAAATCATACATGACTTGTTGCCCATTTGGATGATTGAGGAATATATTAATATACATTCGATTAGTGTATATTTTACCTCTATACCACTTACACTAAAAATAACTAAGTAAAAACAATAATTTTTGTAACTACAATTCTATTAAGTTATAATTTGCTCGTACTAATAAAATTAGTTTACCCTCACCATTATAACTATAGAAAGATTCTACTTGTACCTATATTCCGTCAAAATTAACAGTAATGAAACTGGAGGGTCAGGATTTTTAATGTTGAACCATTTCCCTTAAATAAATATATTATACATTACAAGTCCAAAATAAAACGCATAAAACAATATATAATTATTTTAAAATCAAGTTTTTATAAATAAATAAAAAAATGTTTTAATAGTATTGTTCCCAATGACAGTGGTCAGTGTGTATCTAGTGACACTACCAAACTAAAATGATTGGCTCGATCCCATCTATACACAGATTAAGACAATTATGACACGGAATGAATGTCACAAGATAAAAGAGAGTTTCAACTGAATTTATCTTTCACCTCTTATGGTGTTTTTTACAACATCTTATGCTATAATTATCACAATTGATAGAAAAAATCGATCAAACTCAGTAGCAGTAAGAAAACGATCTATTGAACTTGATCCATCCATTAAGGGCAACGATTATGATGTGCGATGCTACGAAAGTCGAGAAGAATTTCTCTCCTCCTCTTTTGATGTTTCATGGCATTTTACACTGTAAAAGTTATTGTAGATGAATGTATTTGATCTAGGGGTGGGAGAGTACATCTAGGGGTGGA
>WYDK02118170.1:1875118-1886472 GCA_009867345.2 Toxicodendron radicans
AAAGAGAGAGTGCAATAAGAGAAGACAGTAAGGGAGATAGGGATGGGGGAGGAGTGGGTAGGGGGGGGGGGGGGGGGGGGGGGGGGGGGGGGGGGGGGGGGGGGGGGGGTAAGTGTCAGACGAAGAAGTAAACAGACATTAAAAGAAAATTCATAAAAGGTGCCACGTCATAATCCATTAAGATAAAAAAAATATATATCAAAACGGCCCTAAATGATAGTCAAATTATAAAATGAAATGAGTGTGAGTGTATGCAATAACAAAGGGTTCCAAATTCCAATAATGGATGTAAGACGAGGCTACATTTTGACGAAGTTGTTTTCCCCAAGTGGAAACAGTACATCTCTTGAAAGTGGGCAAACTCCATTATGCAAAAACCCCAGCCCTACATACATTTCTGTTTTATTACATCACAACCCCCCACCCCTACTGTCTTCCACCTAACCCCCCCACCCTCTCTCTCTCAGTGGTCTTTTCTGTACTTTTCAAATTATGTGCATCAAGTGGATTCAAATTATTCCACTCTCCATTGAATTCCAAATAACACTACTTTAATTATGCAAAGGTGGGTGGCTGGTATTGGTTAAGTATATGAGGTACTGACTGGGGACGTCTTTTTTTATTTATTAACTTTATGAATATGATGCATTATCTTTTAACGATAATTGGATAAGACATGTAACTAATTATTGGTAATTAATCTAATTGGAAGAATTGTATGGACGATAGATTAAAAATGATACAAACAAATAAAGAATGTTCTAATATGAGAAGAAGCATGTATTATATTTTTAAACATACTTTTAAACTTTTGAGCTGCCATTTGTGGTCACATATTTTAGGTAAGACAACGTTAGCTAACAGCATAAGAGTATTCAAAGTCAAACATGCCAAATTATTATCATCACTTCACTCTCATTTAAAAGTCCTACCAAATGAATCATTTTTATTACCATTTTTTTAATTTTAAATGAGTATATTAAAAAAACTCATTATATATATTGCATATATCTCATTTACAAATAGTGGTGTTCTTCCGCAGAAGGTTGGTAATTATAAATAGAAATGAAATGAAAATATGCATGGGGGTATATTATATATGAAGTAGAAAATATTCCATATTATATATTTATATATTTACCTTACTTGGACATCCCAAAATATAAGTAGTTATTTTGCATAATTAAAGAGGGATATACAGGGGTTCATGTGTACTTCCTATAAATGGTAACAATCCCAAACATATATATATATATAAATATAATGTAGTAATATTCTGGGTTTAAGCCTGACAAGGAATCCTATGTGATATAATATACGATTAGAAAAATGGGTTTATTTATTTATTTATTTTTCTTTCTGGTGATGATAAGTTGTTTCAAATCTTTCTGAAGATCTCCGTCCATCCATCAATCAAACTGAAAAAGGAGGGAGGGAGAGAGAGAGAGAAGGGTGGGCCGGTTGGATGATTGGGCCGGCCGGTTGGTCCGTTGTGTACACGACCATCACTTTTTTTTTTCTGTTTTTATGTGTGGATGAGAAATATCAAAGTGCCCGTGTGGTGTTAGTGTTTATGGTATTATTGGTAAAAAAATCACTATAAGCTGGAATTGATTTGATTGATTTTATCATCAATATCTCTCCACTCCTTTATTCTCGCGCGTTACACCCACGCTACTATATCCCATCCATTTACTTTTTATTTTCAATTTATATTAAACATTTTTGTGATATTTATATTATATGGTGATAATATTTATTATGCGGGTGTGTTTTACATGATATTAGGGAGGGCGTCCAAAACTTACCTTGAATGATCAATCCCTTTCTTTTCCATTTATGTCCTTGTACTCTCTAAGGTCCCCAATTGGGAAGATAAAAATCATATCTCAGTCAAATCAATCAGCTTGAAATGGATCATGATTGCCCAAGGTGAATACAACAGATACACAATTACACACCCCCATTCAACATTACCGCAACTGACATTATATACGGTTCTGTCATCTGTATTCTAGCTTTACCCAGCCCACTTTCCCACGTATTCTTTTTTCTTTTTTCTTTTTTCTTTTCCTATAATACCCTTCTCTACTCAAAATATGTCCACTCCTTCTTTTCACCCAAAAAAAAAAAATAATAATAATAAATAAAAATTTCAGAATCCCGCTTCTATATACACATTCTAAATAAATAATAAAAAATGTTTAATTCAATGAATATGAAGAGTATATTTACTCACCTTAATTATTCTTTAATAACTGATTATTATAATATAATTACTGATTTGGTGCATCTCGCACCATGATCGTATCGTACAACCTACTCAATATATTTGTAATTTTTGTGATACGCAGATTTGAAGATCATATATTTATATAACTCTCTGGAAATCACTATCGGGATGCGATGAGCTGGGCCAAGTTGATTGAGCCTTCATTAATCCTTATACCAGCTTGGAAACATCTGACGGTGTCGATAGTATCTCACTTATACTGTTTGCAAATCTAGACAGTTGACCCAAACGGACCCACAAGGATTAAATATTTTGAACATCAAATAACAACGTGACTCATGCATTCATATAACCATAACGATAAGTCTATAACTTTACTCCATAGATAGATAGGGTTAAAAGTTAAAACATTTCAATTTCTTTATACGAAAGATGATAGATATGGACACGTGGCCCTAGTGGGTGAAGATATTTCAGGCCCCCGCCCCCCGCCTTGTCTCATCTCCTTTTATATTAATATTATATTGGTAATAGGAATATGATTCCTGGTATTGCTGATAATTGAAAATATTTATTTTTTTTATTGATTTTTTTTTGGATTAATTGAGACGGACTTGATAAGATGTTCAATAAATCTCGATGATTGATTAAAGTAAAGTGTACACTGGCGTGAAAACGTTGCTGATTAAAAAAAAAAAAAAAAATCTTAAAATTACTATGGTGAGTGACATTAAGTATCAAGTTAAGATAGGTTGTAGTAAATGTAGTTATGTACATTGAGTTTATGATAATTTAAGACGTTAGGTTGTACTACAGAAACAAAAACTGATTAATTTGTTTAAGAATCAAATGATATTGTCTGTGACTATGAGCTTCTGCACATGATTATTTAGGTCCAATAATCACAATCTGATGGTTGTTTTCATTTGAATCTAATTTGGTTACCAAATTTTAATATGGGACAGCTGTCATTTCAAGGTAGTTTATATGTTATTTTCTTGCACCACATCTTCATATCATGAATAATTATGCCAGTTATATATAAATAAAATAAAATAGTCTAAGAAAATAACACAGAAACTGTCTCTAGTGTTGGTCTTGGTAAATATATGTAGTACAATTGTACTGAATCCATCTATGCCATTTGAAGGGGAATATTATTTTATTTTTAAGTAAATAAAAAACAATACACGCACACAGAGTCATAACTTTGATTAGTACAAAACCCAACTTGTCTGTTTGAATTTTTGATTGATATTTGCTAGAGATAGAGATCCTAAAGAATCAATTTTAAACTCTTAAAAAAATTTGAGTAATAACCTTGTGTTGTATATATGATGGTCCCCAATCCCCCCACTTCATCACCTAATAAATGGTCCCAAAACCTAGAAAAAAGACAACCCATCTCCAAAATTATCAACAAAAAAAAAAAAAAAAAAAAATCAAACGGCCAAGATATTCCTAGGAGAAAGTTGATGGTGGATAAACATCAAACATAATGGCTACAAGCATTCATTCTGAAATGGGTAAAGCCAGAAATGTAAGCTAGGTTGGTTGTTTTATATGCATTTTGTAGTAACAGAGAAAACTTTGCTTATTTTTGTCAACATGTAATAAGTAAGAGAGGCAAAGAATGAAGAGGGGGGACCAAAGAAAAAAACCAAAAACCCTACATATTTTCTTGTGGTGGAAAAGGGAACTTGGTTCTTGAGCTCACAAGCTCTTTTCACATGGCCACATACGTATCATTCTCAGTAAAAAGTTTAGATGCTGATGCTGAATCTGATACGTTTCATTTTTATGATTATTGAATATTTATGTTCATGGCCACATATATATATATATATGGTTTGTAATTGCCTTGATTCATACGAGGAAACTAAACGAGAGTCACATGATCGGATATTAATTAGTTGTTGTTCCTAGATCTTAAATGCAAACTTTTTGTGACTTGTCACATTACTCACCGTCTGATTCCTTTTCAAGAGACATACATACCCAAATATCACCCTAACATCATTCAAATATTAACCACTCTACCTTACTCTTAATGGTGTCTTTTATATAACGACAATAAACCCAGATTTTAAATATGTTTTTCTTGCTAATATAAACACGCTTTTATGATCAAATTTTAGATGTATTTATAAAACAATAACACCTTAGTTTAACATAGAAAATTTATGCACATTTTATGTGCTATGTTTCAGAAGCCATGGATTGAGGCACTCAATTAAATATATGATAAAAAGGGTAGTTGAGAAGTATGAAGTTGATCAGGGGTACATATAATTTAATAATAAACCTAATCCCATTAAAATGAAATAAATACATGACACAATTTTAGGGGTACATTGCTATTAATGCACAATAAAAAAGGGTGTCCCCTCCCCTCCATTGAAAGATAAAGTTGGGGATGCCCAATTTCTACGCCTTGTTTTAGAAACTTTCCTTTTATGGCAGTGGTTAGTTCTAAACTTCTAACAGATAAGTAGTATCATTGCCTAACCCAAAATATACAAATTAACAAATTGGTACACAACACCCCACTACTTCTAGCCCAAGCAAATCAAGGAAGGCAACTGTTTTATTTTATTTGATTAAATAGATGAAGTTTAAGGCTCTCCCGAGCTCAAATCAAGATATAAAATGTATGCATAAACTAAGAAATTACTTTGTTCATTTAATACCATAAATTAAAAGACTCTGATTGCACCGGGAATGTTACAGAGTACACCAGCGTTCTGTGGGCAAATGGGAGCAGTTAATACACCCACCATGGTTGAATTTAGTCAGCACTAGCCTATGGACCACGACTTGGATTTACCTTGAGTTGTCGTTTTAGCCACTCTTTGTTTGAACTCCATCTACTTCCCTTATCTAGGCCCATGTATCTAAAACTACAGCTTCCTCTGGCTACCTCAAACTCAGCTCTATGTTATTTTAAATTATGGCGCCTTCAACTTGAAGAAAGCTTGCTGTTCAGCCACTTCATTATTAGGTTTATCTGACCTTATAAATTATGATCTCAGTTTCATGCCTCGGGGGCCTGGATCATATAATCGAAGTCTTTGACAGTTCTCAGAAAATTTTTCATCAAATTGACATTCTTGCAATTGCACCAAATTGGTGCCTGAGCCATTGTAAATAAACTCGTGTACTTCTCAACTAGAAAACGCTTTCACCTTTAATGATGGAAATTATCAAAATGATGAAACTCTGTACGGCAGAAACAATATATCATAATAAATAACCTGCCCAACAAATAGAGACTTCTCGTATGAGTTATGGAGCTACTAAGCAATAAGCAGCAGCTGATTTTGCCTCACTTGACTACTTGTATACTACCTGATTAAAAGTAAGTTAAACAAAGCTGATCCCAAAATTTGTCATAAATCTCATGAGCTTTCTATTAGCAACCTTCTAAAAAAGGTTACTGATGAAAAATATACACCAATCTAACATACGGATTTTCATGAAATTTACCCAATATGAAAACAATATCGAGAGGCTTGACAAGCATGCGAATTAAAGTGATTGAAAACTGCAACTTCAACAAACTCTGCAGATAACTTTATGGTCACACCACAAAGAAAATTCAGTACCAAAAAAATTCAACTGACTTCTATTCATGTGAAATTAAAGTAGGAAAAAATTAATGTCAAACCAAAACTTATTGCAAAAATTAAGTACTCGATGGCTGGCTGATGTTGCCATCCTCACGCACTAGAACTCAAGAAACAATGTTGTCATTCAGTGACATTGAGGCCATCCGATCAGTTGGGCTCGTAACCTGCTGTTGCTGAGCAACATTCCTTAAAACTTCCATTGCCTCAGCAACTTTGGCTTTCAAGGCTTCTGGTGACTCTAGCAAGTGCAAAACCTCAGTCTGGTCCATCTCTAAAAGCATGCCTGTCACTTTTGCTGCATTATCATGCTCTAACTGGTCTACAAGAGGGTATAGATTTTCTCCCAGCAACTATATAACACACAAAACAAAGAAAAATTCCCATGGTCAAAATGTTGGTCCATTTTGTATAGGATCAAAGCTTTCACCAAACCATTGTCAAGAAATAAATATGCATTTCCATATATGCAGTTAAAGCCAGGAACTTACTGTCCTCTGTTGATCTGGTGCTGCATTAGCAAGGGCAGAAGCCAACGCCCCAGTCTGCATAGGTGCAGTATCTCTGAATGGCATTCCACCCATGTCATAAGAGACAGGAAGCATGCCTCCAGGACCACCAGAAATAGGAACATCTGGCATGTTGCGACCAGGAGGGTAGCGGTAGACACGTCCTCTAGGAAGCATCTGTAATTAATCGTGACAATAAAAAAGAGATTATCAGCCAAATAAGTAATTTCATCTGTGAGGAATAGCACATATAAAATAGATAACTTGATGTAAAACTGGGCCTAAAGTATCACACACATAACAACATCTAGATGACAGATTACTGATACCTGTGGCTGCATTAGTGGAATAGGTTGCTGTGCTTGTGGCAGGGGCCCAGCTCCAGATCGTCTGCCTCCAGGCCGCTGATTCTGCTGACCTGGCTGGACCATTGGCACAAAAAAGTTTGGCCTCATTCCAGGAACAAGTTGCTGCTGATATCCAAATCCAGGCTGACATAAATCACAGAAAGGAAAATAAGAGACCAGCTGTTAGCACCTTAATATAAACTATCAACGTCAGTATAACTAGAAAACGGTTTATCATATTCCAGGAATGATATAAAAGATTAAAGCTTCCTGAGACCACCAGCAATTAATTTTAATTGCATTCACTTATTCTGAAAATCGAAAGAGGAAAGCATAATATGAATGCCATCATAGATAGATTACCACTACAATGGACAACTAGGCATAAGAATTGGTTGTTGAAATTTCTAAATAGCCAAAACAAGCTTAACTATAAATAGAAATGGAACCTGGAGTTGAGAGATCCAAAAGTCAAGTCACAAGAATGAATTCAAAGCCTCAAAGGAGCTGGTATTCGTATTGCTATTACATTCCCTCATGTTGATATCCTTTGGTTAGTAACTTTTAGATCCTCCCCAATAAGGGGACAGAGTAAACAAAGATTCAATAATAATATTATGAAAACTTAAAATGATGTAAAACTATAACTGAGCTTACTTCAGTCATAAAAAGCAAAATAATATCCAGTGGACATAGAGACATCCAATGTGTAAAATAACTGAAATAGACTAGAATGATGAAATAATCATTAATAGGAGAGAACCAATTACTTGGGGAGGAATGATAGGAGGCCCTTGACCATAGAATAGTTGCTGTCCAAGACCTGGAGCACCAGGTGGATACATGGGCATACGAGGGGCAACTGCAGGACCAATAGCAGCAGGACGCATTTGTGAGAACTGTGCCTGTGCAAAAGGCCCATGCAAATTCTTAGTACCCTATGCTACACTTCTTTCAATAAAATAAATATGTATCATGAGTTGATTTGCACTTAAAATCTGTAAGCCTCCATGAAATAGCTTTTTCAAAAGAAATACTTCTGCAGTAGTAGGACAGGGAGCAACAACCTTTTGAGTTAGTCACAAAAGTTTACTTCAAAGATTCCATAGTTTCCTTGAATATTTTCGCCTATAGGAATAAATGGGAAATAGGGCAATAAATTTATTAGTTGATATACCTGCAACCTTGCTCTTCTTTCTTCTTTTCGCTGTGCAAGAGCAACATAAAGTGGTTTGCTAGCTACCATTTTACCATTCATCTCCATGAGCTATAGGGGAAAAAAAGAGAAAAGAAAAAGTTTAAGAAGGAAAAGTTAAAAGAAAGAAGTAAACCAATCAATGAAAAAAACATAAAGAAAACCATAAAACAATCTCAACTTACAGCTCGAGATGCTTCATCAGCAGTTGACAAGGCAACAAATCCTGATCCTCTACTTATACCATTAGGGTCACGCATAACCTGACAAGGCAAGGAGAGAAAGAGAGATTAGATATAAGTTCAAAACTTACCAAATTATCTAAATCAATAAGCTCCAAAATACCTTGCACGACGTAATTGTGCCAAATTCTGTGAATAATTCGTTTAGTTTATCATCAGTGATGCTATCATCTAGATTTTTAACATATAAATTAAGTCCTTCAAATTTATCGTCAGCCTCCTTTAAGCTCTGTTCAAACCGCCCTTTCAATTCAACTTCTCTTTCATGCTTCTTCTGTGCTTTCCCTACATACCACTCCTTATCATCAAACTTCTTCCCGTTAAGAGCCTCGACAGCTTGAGCTGCATCATCTGGATCTTCAAAATTGACAAATCCAAAACATTTGGATTTTCCATCTGCATCTCTCATAACTACAGAGCTAGTAATAGTTCCATATTCACCAAAAAATTTCTTTAGATCGTCCTCAGTTGTTGATTCTGAAAGATTCTTAACATAAACATTGTTAAATTTGATCTTCTCCGTAAAAGACTCTCTTTCCTGCTTACGCAGGAAGGGCCCAACAAATACTTGCTTGTCATTCAGTAGCATGCCATTCAGCTTATCAATTGCATTTTTAGCAGACTCCTCGTTATCAAATTGTACAAAACCATACCCTTTTGATTGACCAGAAAGGTCAGTAGCCACCTTGCAAGATAGAATATTCCCAAATGTCGAAAATGTATCATGTAGAGCTTTATTGTCGATTGACTTGTCCAAATTCTTCCATGACAAAGAAGCCAAAAACCAAACAAAATTAGTAAAAGTGGTATAATGAAGAAAATAGGCATATAAACTGCCAAGTTAACAGTTTACATAATCAGACTCATGCCAAATACCTTGATAAATATATTTCCAGTCCCACTTTTACGAATAGTAGGGTCACGATAAGAGTACATTATCCTAATTGGCTTGCCATTCAGAGGAGTAAAATTCAACATATCCAAAGCCCTTGCCGCTGTCATCAATAAAAAAAAAACAAAATTATTTCCAGCAAAATGTTGGAAGACTAATAGCAACAATAGAAAAGGAGTTACAATATATTTTCAAAAATAGATTCAGCTGTTTGCTGCAACCAAAAAAGCACAAGGAGAATCAGCATCAATCACAGCAATTTCATTTTTTACCATTCCCAAAGTTTACATACGCATCCATATCATAAGGATCCCAGTTGTTCATTTATAAGTTTTTTTGAAATATTGTACAGCGGTAGTAGGCATTTAATATGCATAACAATCCTAGATGTTCATTTAGTAGGCACTTGTTATATTTTAAGACTTATCAAGTAATCAAAGAAAACGATAACTCAATTGGTTTCACCTCCAGTAAATTATATGCAATCTCTATCTTATTCAATTTTAATAGTTGTTTTCACTTGTAGATGATGTAAATGATTGCATAAAATGTTAATACTGTTCAAGTATCTTACGATATAAAACTATAACCAAACCAATCCGATATGTCTCACCATAACAAAAATTGATTACAAGCGTCTGTACAATGAACTGCATTATTGCTACTTGTCAAACAAAAAATGGTAAGTGAAATGTTGAACATATTTAGCCAATGAGTTAGGTTTGTCTTGGCTGTATTTCTTTATTCATTCGATAATAAAATTTCATTTTATGCCATTAATTCATTATTATTCATATACAATACATTTGTTTACAAAAGGAAGACCACAGACAAACATTATGCATTAAAAAGAAACAGTGCATTACAATTTAAACACAATTCCATAAAAAAAAAGCGTTTAAAGGGACTAAACTAACCATCATGGGGGTTGCTATAATTAACGTAGCCGTAACCGAGAGAGCGGCGGGTGCTCATGTCTCTACAGACCCGAACAGACATGACTTGACCCACCTGGTTAAAGAAATCATAAAGTTGCGAATCGTTGACATTGGGGTCAAGATCTCCAATGTAAAGAGCTGTTGACACAAATTGTTGCGCTCCAACTCCCTGGCCTGCAACTCCATTTGCAGCAGCACTCACTGGAGCCTGTTGTTGGACCTGAACCTGAGCCATTGTTTCCAACAATCAAAGGAACCAAAAAAATAACTGAATAAATGAATAAATAATGTTTGTTTCTTTTTTTCTTTTTTCTTTTTGAAGAAAGTTTGTAGAGGAGGAGAGGAGGATAGGGATATGGGCAGCACGGGCGGCACCGCACCGGCTGAGTTAGAGATGGATGGCTTATATAGTTGCAAACTTTTCTCTGCGTGTAGTGGGAAGTGACAACTGACAAGACAAACCCTAATTCAAAATTTCTTATCATCATAATCTAACGGTTTCAGACTTTGTTTGGTCCCACGATTTTTACTTTCACCTAGGGGCTGTTTGGTTGGAGGTCAAATTTTATTCAGGGGGTAATTGTCATCTTTTATTATCTTATTGTCCCGTTTGATTAGTTAACTAATAAAACATTTCAGTAATCTTATTATATCAATAGTAAGTTACTGTTGATAATATAGGGGGTAATCTTAATACCACAATTTTCTTAGGTATTTTAAGATTACCTTAGTAATTTTTTTTCTTTACTATTTTATCCTTAACTATTATAATTTTAGGACAAAATTGCCCTTAGTTTAAAATCAATTTACAATTTTTTCTTTACTATTTTATCCTTATATTTAAAATTTTTAAGACATAAATGCCCTTAACATTTTATATTATTACACAGAAGGGTGCCTGGATTTGGCCACCCAACCAACGGTCGGCCGTCGGTAACCACCGCCGGCTGACAACCGAATGGCACAAGGCCGACCGGATATGGCCTGCCTTATGCCAATCTGACTGTTTTCGGCCATGTCTTTGACCTGAAACGGGGCCGTTCATGGCCATGGATCTGGTCGTTAACGACCAGATCAACAGATTTGGCCGGAAACGGCCAGAATAGATCTGGCCGTTTCCGATCAGAATAGATTCGGCCGTTTCCGATCAGATATGAGCCGTTCTGGCCATTTCCGGCCAAAGACATGGCCAGAAACGGCCAGATCGGCACAAGGCCGGCCATATCCGGTTGGCCTTGTGCCGTTCGGTCTTCGGCCGGCGGTGGTTGCCAGCGGCCGGCCACTGTGGGGTGGGTGGGGTCAGTTTGATACTTTTAAAATTTGTATTATAGGGGTGTTTTAGCTAAATTTCTAAATATAGAGGGTTAAAACA
>WYDK02118170.1:1886572-1902786 GCA_009867345.2 Toxicodendron radicans
CAAACACGCCATGTATTTTAAAATACTGTGTAATTACTAGGGTGTGTAATTACTACCCTAGTAATTACACACTCTAGTAATTACACTGTGGTTTCCAAACACACCCTTAACAACAACCAAAATCAGAAAACAAGGAATAAGAAGAGTAATGGGCTTGTACTGGCCCGGCCCAAAATGGCTGTAGCTCTTTCAGATATACCGGATTTTGTTAGAATGCAGAATTAGCGGAAAGAAATTAATTTTGACCGGCGTGAGCGGGTGTTTACGTTTTGATTTACGAGTTCACGAACTTGTATGCAAGCTTTTCCTTAACTTCCACAACGCTGAAATGAGGCCACACTAAGCAATACTCCATCAAATCACACGCAATACTACGCAGCATCTCTATCGATCTCTGTTGAAATTTTGATTCATATTCTGGTGAGTGATTCAATGTTTTGCCTTTGTCAATACCTATCCACATTATGAATCCAAATATTTACGCTCAATTTTCGAACCATTTGATTACCAGATCTCAGTTTGTGTACCTTTGCTGCATATAGGCAAATGCAATGTAAATATTTATTTTCAATTAAGTAGTTTATTGTTTCATAAATGTATAATATTTTGAGTGTTAATCTTAAAACGAAAAATAAACGTAAATCATAATTAACAGTCCAGATAATGAATTGCATTTGAATTATCGTCTGGAATAGAAATTAGTAGCTTGATTTATCGATGTAGTAAATTGCTTACGAATGTTTTATTTGGTTTAGTTTGATGTCTTGATCAATATTAGTGTTTAGACCTATTTTTTTGCAGCGACATGGATTCAGAATCCGCTGACTCAGCTTCTCAACTTTCTGCTAAGGCTTCTTCCGTTAAAGATTCTGTTAAAGTTTCTGATAAAGCTCCTGACATTGAACCTCCAGCGCAACCTTCTAATGTTGAAGCGCCTGATAAAGCTTCTAACATTGAACCTCCAGCCGAAGCTTCTAATGTCGAAGCTCCTCATAAGGCTTCTAATGTTGAACCTCCTCATAAAGCTCCTAATGTCGAACCTGCTTCAACCTATGTTAATGAGCTTAACAGTAGTGCACAGGAATCTCAACCGTGTAATTTATCTCCTGCTTCCAACATATCATCTAGGGCTGAAGCTGTGAATCTTCCGCAGCCTGTGCCACCACAAGAAAGCCCACATGCTGGAAATGCAGGGATGTCGAAATTTGCACGTTTCACTAGCGAGCTTGGATTGCGCTTACCCTCAATCACTCCTGTACAGGATAAGAGTGTCGAAGGCACCTCAGGAATGTCGCCAGCTGGTGTGCTTGGCTCATTTACAAAAGGTCTATTTGACTCATCTAAGAATGCAGTAAAGGCGGTGCAGGTCAAGGCACGCCATATTGTATCTCAAAACAAACGAAGATACCAGGTACCTTATCTGTGCACCACTGCTGGTAGTTTACCTTTTCCATTTAATCATACTGCAATAGTTGATTGTTGATCATTTGACACAATATTATGCACAATATGCAGGAAGGAGGATTTGATTTGGATATGACTTATATTACCGAAAATATAATTGCAATGGGGTTCCCTGCTGGTGATATAAGCTCAGGGATTTTTGGCTATTTTGAGGTGAACATATATTATCATGATATTTTTAGTTAAAAGAGATTTTATTATTTTCGTCACATTATTAACAAAAATTGTGACACAGGGCTTCTATAGAAATCACATGGAAGAAGTCATCCAATTTTTTGAAACTCATCACAAGGTACTACTTTATGGCTGTAAATTTTAAGACCTGAAATATGTGGCATTAAGCACTGGAGAGGAATCTGAAACATTGAGAAAGGGGGAGAGTGGACATTTTAGCTCTAATCATAAGAAATATACTTGGAGATCAATTGTTCAGCATTATAATATATATATATAGTATTTGGACGTGCTGCTAAATATTTGAATAAGCTGTCATAAAATCAGTGCTGTCTTATTTATCTGTTTGTTTGATTTTTTTTTTCTGGATAAAAATTGGGTTAGGAAGGGGCAAGTGTCTAGTGCCCTTCCTATACCACCACAATATTACTGCTTGGCATAAATAAAGCTCAAGAACCAAGTGAGGGAGAATGACCGCCTTGCTACTCAATCACCTATTATCTTGTTGGTTATATATATTTCTGGAGTTAGGTGTATGATATTGGGTTCTTTTTCCACCAAAATCAAGAATTTATGTTAGGATGCTTACTACATGATATTTGCTTCCATTGATAAGATGATATGCTTCCAAATACTGAATGAGTGATTTGTCTCATTTCGGGGATAAACTAAGGAAAAACGTTTTATAAATTCTGCTATAGTGGATATAATCGCCAAAATAGTTAGCAAAAAATATTTTGCCCAACCTCCATAATTACTTTGAGTTTTAAATTATTAACTACACTGTTTTTTTTCTCATTGCTATATCGTCAGTGTAGTTGGTAGTAGCCTATTGTGGATGGCTTTATATGTCAAAATTTCACAGTTGAAGTTTATGCATGTTTGGCTTTACTCCGAGTCAACTATTTGAATCTAGTTCTACATTTTGCCAAGTTTGATCAACTTCTTGTAAATTCTATCATTTTTTTTATTGGAAAATCAGTGTCTAATAAAATTAAGTTTTTTTTTTTTGTAGGGAAAATATAAGGTGTATAATCTTTGTTCAGAGAGATTGTATGATGCATCACTATTTGAGGGGAAGGTACTTTCTTCATGTTATTGCTTTCATAAATTATGTGGGTCGTGGTTGAACATGAGGTATTTTTCTGTATGTATGTATTTATTTGGTGGATTTGAAAGAATTTTAGAAGTTTGCATTCTCATGCCTAAGCAAATGTTAACAGAGTTATGTTCTATATGAATAAGTGATGTTATTGCTTCATGTTATTTGAGGGAGAGATTGTATGACACATCGCTATATGAGGGGAAGGTAGTTTCTTCTTGTCATTGCTTTAAAAATTATGTGGGTTGTGGTTGAACATGAGATGTTTTTCTCTATGTATGTATATATTTTGGTGGATTTAAAAGAATTTTAGAAGTTTGCATTCTCATGCCTAACTCATGTTATAAGAACTGCAATTGATTCAGTGTCGTCAATCGGTGCTGATTTCTGGTTGCACTCTGTAAATTGGCAATTGTATTATGTTCTTGTTGTGTATGAATGTTAAAGGTTTGCTTTTAAATCTTTTGTACCTGTGCGAAGACTGGGATATTCAAAGTTACTTTAAAAAGACTTATTTCATTGACATATAGTGTTTCAGTTTAAAATTTCTAAAATTAACTTAGCATGGGTAAGTTACTGATGTCAGCTCTTGAAAATAACTTAAGTCCTTGTTAGAAATGGCTACTTTGCTGTCACTGCATGTTGAAGTAATGGTCCACAATCTCTCTTGGCTTTCAAAAATTGAAAAAAACTTGTGTCACAGATACAGCTTGTTCTTTGAATCACATTGTTGGACTTTAACCACTTTATGCTTTCATCTTGAATAATTTATGGACAAAGAAGAACAAATCTTAGTTCTTTGTCGTGTGGATGAGATGTAACATATAGCTATTCCTAGTTGGAGATCTGTCACTATATACGCATAATATGTTATATGTCTACATCAATAAAGTACTGAATTATAAGATCACATATTTTGTAGATATCATTGTGAATTACAAAGATCTGTGCAGTCCAAAAGAAGAGAGAAATTGTATCAATTACATTATCTACCTGGTTGTGCTACTGAGTTTTGAATATTGTGACCAGTAATGATTGTGCAAGAAATTGACAAATCTAATACTGGATAACATGTTGTTTATCAATTAATGCAAAATATAGTTTTCCAGTTCTTTTATATATGATTTGTCCGAATGTTTGCAGGTTGCATGCTTCCCTTTTGATGACCATAACTGTCCCCCTATTCAGCTTATATCATCATTTTGTCAAAGTGCCTACTCGTGGTTGAAAGAAGACATTTTAAATGTGGTCGTTGTTCACTGTAAAGCTGGTATGGCGAGAACAGGATTAATGATTTGTAGCCTTCTTTTATTCCTTAAGGTGAGGTTTTGTCATCAATCCTTTAAGCTCTATGATTTTTGTGGTGAATTCTCCTTCTTTTGGTTTTTTAAGCTGTTTTCTTGATTGGGTTATTACTGTCTTTGCCCCTTGTGTGCAGTTCTTCCCAACAGCTGAGGAGGCCATTGATTATTACAACCAGAAAAGATGCATAGATGGGAAAGCTCTAGTTCTCCCAAGTCAGATTGTCAGTCACTATTAATTAAATTATTTTACCTTCACTGTTACTCGTTTTACATTATTTTGAAATTTCTTTTTTGCTTTCCTTAGAGGTATGTCAAATACTTTGAACGGATCTTAACATATTTTAATGGAGAAATTCAGCCTGGGCGTAGGTACACCACTGATCTGGCTCTCAAAATACTTCATCTTCACCATTAAGAAGTTTCTGAAATTATCATTGTACAACAGGTGCATGCTGAGAGGATTTCGGCTTCACCAATGCCCTTATTGGATTAGACCCTCTATTACAATCTCTAATCATAGTGGTATGCTATTTTACTCCTGCTTGGCATGATAATTATTTTGACAATATTGTGATATTATGAAGTGTCAGCTACCACTTTTGTGGTTAATAGAAGATTATATTACAGAGTGCTGTGATAGAGCTCCCTGTTTTGTTGGTATTTAGCTTAACAAAATTATACTTGTTCCTCTACTGTATTTTGGATCTAGCACCAAATGCTTGTTAGGAGAGGAAAATTTTATTTGGAAATTCCAATAATACAAATAAAAATAGCTAAATTTGCAAATTGTTGACCCAAGTTTCCCTTAGTAAAAAAATCTCCCATTCTTTGATTAGCTGAAGTTTAGATAGAAAATTGGAGCATGATTTAATACATGCATGAAGATTATTGCATTATGCCTTTCATTGTTTCATGTTGTATTTCATGATCGTCTGAATGTGTGATATGGAACTATATTTACATTGACACTTTCCTTCGTCTACAGGAATTCTGTTCTCAACAAGAAAGCATCCAAAAACTAAGGATTTAATGGTAAATTTTTATTCAAATTATCTGTTTACAGTTTTCATTGCCGCTTAAATTTTTTGTGCCAGTGAATAATTTTGATATTGATTTTTGCCTAATGTCTTTGTTTTGCAGCCAGAAGATTTCTGGATTAAAGCACCAAAGAAAGGGATCTTGGTCTTTGCTTTGCCAGGGGAACCTGGTCTGACAGAATTGGTGGGGGATTTTAAAATTCAGTTTCATGATCGTCAAGGAGACTTCTACTGGTTTGTGTCTCCTTTTTTTTGCATTGCTGTTTAGTTAGTTAACTTATGAATGAAAATGTTAGGATCTCACATTGAAAATGAGTGAGAGGGTTAAGTGGGTTATAAGGGCTTGGGTACCATCCCTTGGCAAGCTGGTTTTCCAAGGAGAGTTCTACCCAATCCCTTGAAAGACCCCACTACCTAGTCCAATGGTTTGAGTTATTTGATGGGTTTCCATCAGAAAACTTATTAGAAGTTATACTGAAAGAACATTAGACAATTCTCTTATTCTTTTCATGGATCAGTATACTGACCCTTCATTTTAGCTTGAATTTTTTTTATATACAAGCAATTGTATTGTTTTAATAGTAATCGGCTTTCTGCTTATCAGTGTTATAGCATGTATTTTTTCTCTCTTTAATTTGCATGTGTACTATTTCTCAAGGATGCTTTTCCCTTCTTTTTCATTTGCTTGTAGTTGGTTAAATACGACAATGACTGAGAACAGAAAAATATTGGATGCTTCTGAACTTGATGGTTTTGACAAGGTAAATGACAATATTTTGTCCAAGACTTAAATACTAAATGGTGTAGTTCTTATACCTTTTCCATTATTTGGATTCTTTGGCTGCTGTTCGCAGAGAAACTTACCTTCTCCTGGATTCCAAGTTGAGGTCGTGATGATAGACTATGATGGTACTTTACCTACAAGATCTAAACCTGATTCTTCCAGCAAGAGATCTGATGGTTGCTCAAATTATGTTTCGGGTCCAACTGGCGGGGTTGCAACTAGTTCCAATCAACCTGAAGTGACTGGAAATGAAGACAATGATAATGTATTCTCGGACAGTGATGGAGAAGAGACTGGAACTTCAAAGAACCAACAAGCTGGTGTTGGTTCCGGAGGGGAATCTGCAGCAGAGAGTGTATCACAGGGAACTGGACAATTGTCTCAGAAGAGTAAGGAACCAACTAAAGAAGCAAATATTGATGGGATTAAACAACCTGCATCAGGCCAGATTCCATATATAGATTCCGTAGGGGCAAGTGATATCAAGGCAATTGCTGCTGATGCTTCAGTTTTCAGCTTTGGGGATAATGAAGATTCTGAAAGCGAGTGAAGCCTATAATTGTATGAAAAACACTTGTACATAAAGCTCCTCGTGAACAAAATGATTTGATTGTTGAGGAATTTGTTCATTAAATTTATCATTTTCATTTTTTATGTTGTTCATACAACAAGGCACAGTTTCTATATGGCTCTCTCTCCTCTAAAGTGTTGAAGGTGTTATGTACTGAAATTCAAGCTCATGTATTTTCATAATTAATAAGTTTTGAGGATGTCAAAAATTGGTTGCACGGCACATAGCTTACAAAAAAAATCTTCCATGGATCACGTTGGAATACAACCAAACAATGAAATTATGTCATATGACTATATGAGCGTGAGTATAAAATATATTTTCTTATTAGTTGGTTGTATTTTTTTTTTTTTTTCGGGTTTAAGAGTTATTCAGACTCACATTAGAGTCTGCTTAATCCTCAAAACTAAGGAACACCTTACAAACTTAATAGATCAGGGGAATTATACAAATGTGATAAATATCTCTCATGTAGTTCGAACACAAAACCCTTTAGGTATGACTAACTTCAGCGGTTAAAAGGTTTGTCATCCGACCACAAGGGGAAGAGGTTAATTAGTTGTATTGTAACAAGATACAAAGAAATATTTTTTTATGTCATATCTTTTCGCCAAATTTTGATAGGGCAGCAACCAATCTTTGGTGGTGTTGGTATTACCTTTCAATTATTATTTTTTTATGAAATAAAAAGTCGAAAATTGAAAATAAAAAGTTAAATTTATGCACTTTTCAGATTATAAAATAATATTATATTATTTAAAAAAAAAAAAAAAACTTGTTTGACAGGATTTTCTAGAAATGAAACATTGTTTTGGTAACAAACTTATTAATATCTTAAGAATTTTAAGAATTAAAATTCCTTGTAAAATTAATAAAATATCAACCAACTCAAAGAGCACTATTGCCCTTTATTTTAAGTATGCATAGTATTTATTAAACGTATTATTAGTGCCATATTACCGATAAAAATGAGAAGTTGAATTATGATGGAGACTAACCACTATGATGTGTTGACCAACCAATTAACTTCAATTAGAAATTGTTCACCAACACTGTTTCTCTAAACAAAATGTTAGCCACTAGATGGATCCATTTTCTTTTATGTTCGAAGTTGCTCACACAAGAACCACTTTTGTTACGATACTGAAACGAGTACTGAGACACCATTAACGGGAATATATTTTATGACACCAGACTAAGAAATAAAACAATGAAATTGTAAATAAGTCTATGAACAAGTCCAAAACTGCTCCGCAGAACAATCATCAATTCAAACTATGAAAACTGAACTCAAACCAATGTAGCTCCACATTTTCTGCACCCCATAATATCCCCTCTAGTCCTCTTCACTCATTTCTACATCTGAATTACAATACCATGAATGTTTTTTCCCTTTGCTAGTTAAAAACTACTGACATCACTCGAAGCAATGAGAAATATCATAAATTTATCTCTGTTGGCCACATCACATTCACCGGCCTTTCCTCAAAGTTCCAAATTCGACCCAAAATTTCTTATCAGAGGTATATGCAGCAAATTAGTGGTGGCATCTGGCCTAGACTGACATAGCTCAAAATTCTACGGCAGCATATTCACCTTCTTTTATTCTTTCTGTCCTTTTTCGTTACTACTTTCTTTTTAAGGACAGATATCATCTTATCCTGCTTTGAAATTTGAAAATCCTTTTCTCTCAGTTCTTGCTTCAAAGTTTCTATCTCTTTCAAGTGATCTTCGCACTGATTTGAGTCTACCATTTTCCTCAATCTTTCAATCTCCTTCAGGTGCTCTTTACACTTGCACTCATTTGACCCCGCCACTATCTCTTTGTTTATCTGCTCAATCTTCTGTTTTTTGGATACACCTGAGTTCTCCTCTCCTTCGAGAGCTCTCTTAACCAAAAACTGGCCAAGAGGAACATCACGTGCCATTTTACGAACATATAGTCCGGCAGTCACACCTTTGCTGGTTCGGAATTTGACAAGTTTCTGCCCCCTCCCATACGAATCCTAACAGAAACAGGGACAAGATTTAATTCGGCACAGCCAAATAACGAGTGAGAGTAGGCCTAGCTTTCTCACCCATACATACAAACACAAACAACAGGCATCTAAGTTCACAAAACGAGGTGAGAATGCTACTTAAGTGGATAAATAGAATATTATTTTGTCCCTCACCATTAAACTCACAGATTTTTTCATACAAGAAATTCCTAAAAGGTGACAAGCAGCTACAAAATATAGAGTATTTCTACATTAAATGCTTCAAATTCGACATACCTTTTCTTGGCTGCCTTCCACATTCTCAAATGCTTGACATGCCTCTTGTGGGCTGCTAAATATAGCAACAGCAGAATACTTGTCTCCTTGACTTCTTTTTGATGTCTGACAGAAAGTTAGTCACCACATTAGAAACTTAACATGGATACAAATTCATAGTCAATAAACTAATGCATGAAAATTCAGTAAGAGGCAGGCCAATTCATAGTATGAACAAATCTAAAAATTTAACATCACTGTAGAGAGTTTTCAAACTGACCCAACACAACTAAATCTCAATCAGCTGCTAGGATTGGGTCAATTTACTCCGACGCAAGAACAACAACGCAAGATTATGAACGACATTTAATTGTTACTGAAGTTCTTAATTCTGGGTTGTTAAAGAAAAAAATTATTTTCCCTTCAAGCACATGAATGAAGAGACATCATGATTTGAGCCATCTGACTGAAATTGAAATAAATCAAGAAAAAAAAAATCACCTCTTATTGTTTGTTGAAGATAAATGTTATCACATTGCAATACTAAAAAGAGTAATACTACACATACAAAGTTGGGATCCAAACTTTGTATCCCAACCCATGCGACAATTGAGTTGGTAAATTAATTCACTTATCACATCACCCTATAATTAAAGAGATGTTGCCAAATCAATTGCCACATGGGTTGGAATACATAGTTGGGCCCCAACTTTGTATGTGTAGCATTATTATACTTAAAAACTGATATGCTCTTTTCCCCTCAGACCAAAATTGATCGAATATAAAATATTTCACTAACTCATCTTTATCTCCCCCTATATCTATATGATGGAATGGGGTTTGCTTGAATAACAAGGACCATTGAATGCATATAAAACTGAGTGAATAAAGGGCTATTAATAAGAAATAAAATTTTAGCAAGTCAAGAATTATCAGGCATACAATGCAGAAAAGTGACACAACTATTTTTTTCCATTGAAGTGCATTTTTAAGCTCTGGATGACTAGCATGAAGACTGTCCATTTCCTTAATTGCTGTAAGTGATGATGGTGCACCGACTCAAATTGATTAGCAAGATTATAAAATACAATACTCAACCTTGACTTCAATTGTGAAGTCCCCAGGAATAACTCTGCGTAATTCTTCGCAAGGCACATTGACTGGTATCCTGTGTAGAAGTAGCTTTGCCTTGTCTATCTCTGGCAACTGCAGTTTTAAAAATACAAAATATGATAATATGAAATCAGAATTAAAATTGAGCAGGATCCACCAGACCAAACTTACATCTTCTTGAACAATGGTCATAGCATTATCAACTCCACGCTCTATTACAGCAAGAACTAGTTTCATTGCAGCACATGCATCATCTAAGCAATCATGTGGAGCACCATTTGCCCGAATTTCATAGCCCAGCACAGACTGTCAAAAAGAAAAATTTTAGATGCACATATAAAGCAGCCAGCAGCTGCATGCCTTTCATCACTGCACTAAACATTAAATTTGACCACAGAAAAGCCTCAAATGAAATCCAAAAACAAGTAAATGGAAGGGATTCTTCACAAGTCTTTGCCATGATAATCTGGATAGCTCAGAGTAAATTCTTTATATAACAGGTTCTAAAAAAAAGAGAAAGTTGTAGGGTCCCCCCTTACTATATTTATAAATGCAAGTGCACACAGAATCAACAAACTTGCCTTGCACAGATTATTCAAAGAAGGTCTTCTATTTCCATCCGAGAATTTGAAGATTAAGGAGGTGTCAATGACTCTTGGATGATCTACTTTTAGTGCTGTAAAAAAAAGGATAATGCAAAAGCAAAGAAATGAGGGGTAACTAAATTGCATCATAGTCCCATCTGAAATCTACAATTGTTTCAATGTTACACAAAACAAGCTCAAATATAAGTAATGGTGCTTAACTTACCATGTAGGTCATTATTCAAACTGTGTCCCACTAAAATGATTCCATGTGCTAGTAGCTTCTTCATTCTTTTCTGAAAAATGCAGTACATAATTTCAAACAAAAAATGCAGAGAATAACCCTTAAAACCAGAAAAAACCACAGCATTTTACCTGTATTTCTGCCAATGAACAGGTAACACCAACCAGATCTTCAGCAGTAACTCCAGTAATCTCAGATCTATAATCAGCAACTGCTTTATTAGGGTTCACAAGTTCATCCAACTTCACCTGAAAAACAAACCCCAAAATCTTATATTATATGGGTGCGTAGGGAACATATGATATTATGTATATGAAATTCATCAATCAATAACAGCCCAAACTTGGAAGGTTGAACTATTAAGAACTCCTATTTGTCCATAAACTAACAAAGCAACAAGGTTGAAGAAAGACATTTCTTTTCCTTTCTGGGCTGTTGTAGCATATGCTATTGTTGGAGTTGAAAGCCATATAATACCTCTAAATTGCGATCGACAACGCACACTTTCACCAAAGCCTCACTGCCATCTTCACAGAGAACCATCTCACAATCAACAGCGTACATTGTGTTAGATGTCATCGCTTTGGATTTGTTACCAAGCTTGGTAACGACCCACTCCTGGTATGCAAACCAGAAGTTAAAAGTTAAGTTAGCCACATTGAAAGTAAGTTATCAAAGCCACGTGAAAAGGCAAAAGTAACAGAAAGCCTAGATGTTTAACTAGTAATTCATATTCAGAAGCACATACGAGAACAGCCATATAATTCATCTTTGCTCCTTGAGTTATTTAAACAGCACCATCTATCTATAGTAATAGCTACATTTATAAAGATGTGGAAGTACATTTATTTACCAATTGAGAAATAGTGTATAAACCAAAATTGACCAAAATCAACACGATTAATTAACTGTGCCCATAATAACTCAGATCTTTGCCCTTAAGCTAAAATTTAAACAGCAATTACAAATACAGGTAGTCTATGAATTATTCACAAAAAAATGGCATATAAGATTAAGAAATTTTCACTTTGGCATTCCATAAATGTTTAGTCATTATCCAACCATTATGAACACGAGTGAATAATTAATCATATAATTTTCCTATCAATTAAACGTGTCAACACAAAATTTAGTAATGAGTTACACAGATTGCGATGTGTTACATGTTTAGTAAATGAAAGGTGTTTGTGTTGATGTTTTAACATTATCAATAAAACCGGTTGTGTTCCAGTCAGCACATATTAAAATTTCCCTGTATCAACATGCCAACATGGATTTCCTATCCCATTTAAAGCAATGTAAGCATTCCAAATAAAATTAACGATATAATGATCAATTGTAATTAACATGGGCAAAGAGTAGCAAACCAAACCTCATTGCATGACGGGAACATATAATTCAATGCATACTGAGGATGTTGAAGAGTTAAACGGACCAGCCTCTGCACTGCCACCATGACAAATTAACAGACATTACAACAGAATCTTCTAAAAATTAAGGTTGTAAAGTTTAGCATACATGCGTTAGAATCAATAAGAACACGAAAAAAGAATTGAGTGATAACACTACGATGACTAATAAGAAAGGCATATATCGTTTTGAAGTTGGCAGTAGTTTTCAATTTATATGGTCATACGAATGTGACATAGGGAACTAGCTATAACAAAACATGAAAGCCTAAATGGAAGGCAGAAAGTAAAAACAGAGGTTTTCAATATCACTCAACTACACTTACAGCAAACATGCAAGCTTGGAACATAAAGCTACAGGCATTTATTACATATTAAAACAGAAACTCTACAGAAAACACAATTAATTTTTATTATCTTAGGAACAAAATGGAAAAAAGGTCAAATAGTTTTGCCAACATGCCTATCAAAACAAGGCACAGGAGGATTGAAATACAAGCAATCAAGCCACGATTTAACTTCTATCATACCAACAATGGATAAGAAAAAGCAGTCAATGAGAATATGAACTGCAACACGCCACTTTATTGCAACTGTAGGCCCAACCCATCAATGAATGAAAATGAAGTAGACCATACCTGCTCAGAAGATTCATCATCTGGAGATTTCTTTTCATATAGCTCCAATATATCACGATTCCGACGACGTTGCAGTACATTTGCAATAAACTGAGAATGACAAGGAATCATATATACTCAACATCTTGACAGGATGTTTAATCAAGGAGTAATTGAAAGTCATTTTAAAAGACTCAACACTAAAAAGAAAACTTTATATTATTTGTTACCTTTAAATCATCCTCCTTTGTAAATGTCTTCAGAAAAGATACCAAAACGTCATTGGACCTCTTAGCCGGATCACTTAAACTAGAGCCGAACTTTTTGTCATAACTATTCAAAAAGTCCTTCCAACCTCCGGCAGTACCCTGCATTCCTTGCTTTTGGACTATCTTAACAATCCCAACAAGAACCTAGAAACATCTTAAATGTTAATATGAGGTACCCAATAAATAAACAAAGAATGAAACACCCAAAGCTTGTACTCAAAAATATATGGTTGCACCTCATTGGACTAACAGCTTAAAAGAAACCAAAAAAAAAAAAAAAAAAAAAAACAGCAGCGTGCTCCTCACTGATCAATTGACTATAGCTGAATCATTGACAGAAGTTCAAACACAGACACAAGGATTAAATTTTAGTAAATGCTGCGTTTTTATGCAGTCAATTCGAGTATGATTGAAATTAGATGGGACAATAGTTTGCCATCTTCAGAAAAAATAAGGGACTCTGCATCTTGAAACTCCAATTTGAAAGCTATAATTCCATGCCACCAAATACAAAGTAAACGTTTTTTTATAATTAAAACTAACAACTCCAATGTTAAAATTAAAAGTTTAAAATCTTAAATTGCATAAAAACTATTGTTAATCATAAACACAATTAAGGCAGAGATAGGCGCTTACCTTTTTCTCTAAAATTTCGAGTTTCTGGTCCATTTCGGGTATTCGGGTTACAGATTTGCGGCTACTTGCGACTGAAAAAACCGGGAAGATGATGTTTTAAGGGTTTAGGGTTTACAACTATATAATACTCAGCCGGGCAATTTTGGTATTTCATATTAATATGGTATAAAACTAGGGAATTTTGTTTTCTAAAAGGAATTCAATTTTAGTAATTGTACGAAGAGTAATACTATTTTTACATCCTTACACTATTCTTTTATATTATACTCATATTTAATTAAAAAAATAATTTTTTTAACAAATAATATTTTAATTGAATGTGAGTGTGATATAAAAGAATGATGTAGGAAAGTGATGTAAAGATAGTATTATTGTTGTATGAAAACTGTTTTTCTTTCCTCCAATAATGCCTTATCGTATAAAGGTTTTTTTTTTTCCTGAATTCCATACGAACTTAGATCCTTCTTTGCTCTTTTATCACCGGGTTACTTAATGATGATTTACTTATATAAAGTTTGATCTAATTTATGTGTCTGTAACACATTAATAGCATTTAATTACATCCTAAAATCAATTATTATGTGTTTAATTAATTATAAGATAATAGGATAAATATTGTTAATTGTTGATGTTTGTTTTTACATCAACAAAATGAGCATATGAATATTGCTTAGAACATACACGTGAAACTTTTTAGTTTAATCTTTAATATAAATACCAAAAAGCTGCCAAGAAGTAGTAAAGACAAAAAGACAAGAAAATAAATATTTTTTAAAGGGGTTTAGTTTAGAAGTTTAAAATAAACTCTTACATCCAGAGTTATTTTATTTAGAGTAAACGACTTTTTTCCACCCAAATAATGGTTTAATGACACTTTTTTACCCATAGACTTTAAAATATCATTTTACTACTTAAATTTATATTTCGTTTTTTATTCCGACATCGTTGCAACCAATGTTTTAAAAACCGAACCATTTTGAAAACCGGAAAAATGGTCGGTTCACCTTTTCACTGGTCCAACCGGTTGAACCGGTGACGTCAATATACTGACATCATGCTGACGTCATACAAAAAAATGAACCTAATAATTTAGAAAATGTAATACCACATTCCAAAATTTCAATAACAAGTCAAATATCAATTGTTTTCATCTAAATATACATTAGTATATAACAAAATTAATAAACATAGTCTCGTAGTCACATAACATAATAATAATCTTGGAATCATTTTTAATTTTTAATGTTTTTTTTTTTGTTTGTGTGAACCCGTTTGGTTCGGTTCGGTCTGATCTGGTTGAATTGGCAGTTCAGTACTATTCTGTCAGTCCGTTATTGGTTCAACCAGGTTCAATGCACATTTCTGATTTTTTTATAAAACCAGACCGGAGTCATGGCCAGTTCTCGGTCTAACCGATCAGTCCGGTCCAACTTTTAAAACATTGGTTTCAAACTCACACCACTACTATTATTTTTCCCGATCATCACTAACTAAAACCCATGGAACCCTACTCTCATCGACCCCACCAATCGCTAGCAATCGAGCGATTATGATTTGCACAACCGCCCCTCCCAAGTCAAATTCTAATCAATCTCAACTACCAAAATCTAACTTTCCACCACCAAAAGACTCATCGGCCTCTCCTCTTCAAAAGCCCCAATAGCGTGGACCGAGTTTGTTCTCTGTTCATCGTAGGAATATAAACTTGGATAGTAAAGTGGTATTTTAAAAGTCTGTGGATAGGAAAGTGTCATTAAACTATTTGGGTGAGAAAAAGTCATTAACTCTTTTATTTATGAGAAAGTAACTCTCTGGTCGTTGAGCAAATTGAACACATAGAAAATTTTCAGTACAATGAATCTTTTATTTTAGGTAGGTGAGTGTTTGATTGCTGAAAAATGATTGCATTGTCCCTCTCTTTCTTAATTGTTAGTTTTTATATGAGAGAAGTTTCATATGATATGTGCAAGATCTATTAAAGACTCTATTAGTTATTTGAGCGACAACTCATGCTTACATGAATTTTCTTCTTTTTTTGATGATCGGAGTATCTGGTCACCTCAACTAATCCTCGGGGTTCATTAAACACCCTACAAGTTCAATAAGCCGGATAAACCACAATTGTGGTAGACAACCTCAAGGGAATTCGAACTTAAGAAGTCAGTAAAGGAAACAAACCTTCTTAATCATATGGCCAAACCCTTCAGATTATATATCCTAAAATCAACGATTTAATTAAATTTGTTTTTTTTTTTCTAATTTACCAAATTATTATCTGGTTGATTTTTAGAAGTTTAATAAAGTTCGAAAGAAAAAAAAACCTAAACCTGATTTTTTTTTTCAGTCTTTAATTCATTATTTTATGTAGTTTTGTTGTTGGGGGGTTGAGGTTTCTCTACCGACAGTTGGTCATTCTTATTTCACCTTTACCTTTCCAGATTTCAAATATTCCGAAAAATAACCAAAGTCTAAGCGATTGGATTTGGAGTTGGTGATTCCAAGGATATTTCCCAGATCAAACAAATCAAGATCTGATGATCCTCTGTACAAACAACTGATTTCTACAAAACAAACGGCAATGACAACATCAGAGTAACAAAATTAAAGCGACAGGGTTTCAATAGATCAGAAATGTCCATAAGCAACAAATA
>WYDK02118170.1:1981043-1991870 GCA_009867345.2 Toxicodendron radicans
AACTGAGTTTACTCTTTGTTCATCGTCGAGTTAAAAAATATATTTTCTTATGTGAAAAAATTATATTTTAAATGTTTGTGCGTGAAAATATGTCATTAAGTCATCATTTGGATGAGAAAAGTCGTTAACTCTATATAACTATGGCCCGAACTCAGCCCACACATCCCAATCCAACCTAACTCAACGCATTTTCATTTTAAATTTAATTTAATAACCATTAACAATTAACAGCAAAAACAAACCCCCTAAAAATAAAAATAAAAAAACTGCGAATGGCCTCGTGGTTATGCACATGAAAGATGCGCTAAGAAATCACAACAACCCACGCCCAGCAGCACTACTACTTCCCCACCGTCTCCTTCTCTTGTGCGCACTCATCGCCTTGCGTACGCCTGTTGCGCACCATCCTATCCTGCGCACCCCCTACCCATCCCATGACCTTAACTTCACCTCCATAATCTCTCGAGATAGTTCCATCGATCAGATCGAGAAAATTAATCTCTGCGAGATCTCGTTTCCGGTGATGTCGAAGGCTCGAGTTTATGCGGATGTCAACGTTGTTCGCCCCAAGGACTACTGGGATTACGAGTCTCTCACTGTTCAATGGGGGTAATTTCAACTCTAATGTTATGTTTCAGCTTGAGTTTGCTGTCACTGATTGGATCTCGTAATTAGTTATTCTTCACGCTGTTGAAACCGCAATCTTTTGAATTCATGAAGTGAATTTGCATGCTTGATGAAGAAAACTGTATAATTTTTATAATTTCCTTTGTTTCGATAAATAATATTTTTGTTAGTGATTGAGGAACGAAGTATTGCAAGAGATCACTTAGCTTCTGAAACTTGCATATTTGCTTTAGAGAAAGTGATCGAAATGATGAGTGAATGTGAGATTCTTTTAGTATAATTACTGGTCCATGTTGATTGAGAATGAGCTTGGCCAGGTGTGTATAAGCGACTCAGGACTTCACTTTGTATTTGTTTATGATAAAATGTTTTTTTTATTCTATTTGCAAAAAAGAGCCAGCTTATTTGATTGCTGGTTACGAATGGGTGGTAACTCTGTAACAGTATATGGTTTAAAAAAATGGGAACGTGAAGCGTGATATGATTTATTATTGTTAATTTATTTAAACATTAATGAATAAGAACGTGAAAATGCATCAACTTGTTTGATAAATAAGTTAGTTGGAGCTGATTATGAATATCCTTTCTCACCATTTTGCCCCTTATACGCTTTTGTATGATGTTATTATCGTTGCCATTATATTATATTCATTGTCATTGGCTTTTCTGATAAGTTTTATGCGATTTTAATTTTCTTCTGAGAGTAAATATATGTTAGAACTATAATATTAGCTTTTTTCTTCTATAGTAATTATGATATATACTTATTTTTGTTACTCTCTGCTTTTCTGCGTAATAATAATTGTTTATACTTCTCTAACTTTTTTTTTTCTATGTTCTTTTCAGTGATCAAGATGATTATGAGGTTGTTCGGAAGGTTGGACGGGGAAAGTACAGTGAAGTTTTTGAAGGCATAAATGTTAATAGCAGTGAGCGTTGTGTAATCAAGATCCTCAAGCCTGTTAAGAAAAAGAAGGTAATTTCTTCATATCTTTTCATATGAGGGTAGGTAGCTTATGAATAAAGATTCTGCTTTGTAAAAAGTTACTTTTTCAACAATCTCTGTCTTTTTTGCTTTATTTATGATGTTTGGCTGAAAAGGTTTCTATTGTTTAAGTGAGAAGGAAGAATATAAATGTACTACCAAATAGGCTAATATTTCATGATATTGTTATCTAAGATGGTCTATTGTTTAAGATGATTTTTTATATCATGTGCAATGAATGATTTGTTAGTTTAATTGATAATGTTCAAGGCCTAACTTTGATGATTGTATTTATCCTTTTTGCAGATAAAAAGGGAGATAAAAATACTTCAGAACCTTTGTGGGGGCCCAAATATTGTCAAGCTTCTTGATATTGTTAGAGATCAGCACTCAAAAACTCCTAGCTTGATATTTGAGTATGTGAACAGTACAGATTTCAAAGTTTTGTACCCCACATTGACTGATTATGACATACGCTACTACATTTATGAGCTTCTCAAGGTATATTTTCTGTGGTTTTGTTATTTAAAGTTTAATGTTTTCTACTTGTATATTCCTTCAACACTGAATTCTGTTTAATTATGCTCAGCCATCAAATTTTTGGTGAACCCTGTCATTAGGAGAACTGAAAAATGGGAGCCTTTTTATTAAAGTATCATTTGTTTGAATCACAGCCATTAAATCAACAATTTGTCATTGTCATCTTTTGTTTTATTTATTCTAAGAGGTTTTTGAAACATGTTTTACCCTACTTAACTTCTAGAGTATTTGCCACCTTCTTTAAGAAATCAAAAGTAAAGAAAGGATTTTATGATTAACTTTTCTTATGCACTTTTTATTTTAATTTACAAGTAGTCTATTGAAGTCATTTTGTCACTTACAAGTTTGAATATAAAGGATGTCTCATTGGTTTTTAAATGGCCAAGTGGTACTGTGTTCTTCCCTTTTTTACTGATGAGACTTTCAAACTCTTTTTAGACTATCCTCTGGCAGAAACAGTTTTCCATACTAAATCCACTTTGTTTCACAATTTTAAGCTTGATTTACCTGATTGGCAAGAGAACTCTGGCAGGAAGGTTCTATTATCCCAATTTTCAAAGATAACGTAATTTAGAATTTCAAGAGTTTAATATAATAAATCAATTTCTAAGTATTTGAGAGCACCAGCTCATTGGTGTTGTAGGGGCGCTTTTTCATTCTAAATTAGCAGCTATTTTCAAATTGTAGGCATTAGATTACTGCCATTCACAGGGAATCATGCACAGAGATGTCAAACCTCACAATGTTATGATAGACCATGAGTTGCGAAAACTTCGTTTGATAGATTGGGGTCTTGCTGAATTTTACCATCCTGGCAAGGAGTATAATGTTCGTGTGGCTTCTAGGTAAAGTTGTTAAGCATTATAAATTATGGGGGAGATATTTTCTTTTTAAATTTTTCAAGTTATGTGCTGAAATTTAAGTCTACATAATCAACTTTTATTCTTAAGAATTAAAAGATACATCTTGCATCATGTAAGATACTGGATTAATCTAGTAATGTTAAAAGCTTATTGGGTAAAGGTGGCTTGAAGGTGTTTTTTTTTATTTGGTTAAATTGTTTTGATATTATATTTTTGCGCTAAAACTCTTGCAGTCACATTGAAGGATTTTCTTGGCCTGACAGGCATAAGCCTAATATTTATGTCAAACTTTCACTGTAATGAAACTTTGGTGTGTTTGTTGACATCCAGAAGGGTGTAAATTTGACAAGGAAGGAGAGTATGGATATGTGCTCATTCTTATATTTTGTTGAATGGCATGACACATTGAATATCACAGTTGCTTTGTGTAGCATTAATCTTAAAGCCTGCTATTCTTTAAGAATTTAAGCTCTTGGGATTTTCAATTCTTGGAGACATAACTTTCCTGAAAAAGAACTAGGATTTTCTCTGTTGAGCTACTAAAAGTAAATAGTAATCTATTTATTAACATTTCTAATCACATCAATCTCAAAGAATGAACTCTGAACACCACTGGCTGAAGTTCCAGGTGGAGCCTTGTTGTACACCTATGCCATCCACCCTAACACCTGCCATTGCACTTGCAAGCATTTAATAAGTATTCTTTTGAGCATTTGCAGCAAAAATTCTAATTTCTAATTTTAACCTTGGGTGAAGTATTGGATAATGCTGTCATATACCACTGCTTCTATTTTTCATCGGAATATTGGGTATGCAGTAAGTGTGCTTGTGGGCGGTTTGTGGGCTAAGTTGTGGAATTTACATCTATGATTTTCACATTGTGAAGGCTCCTTTAAATGTTTATAATTTTTACTGCTGATTCATCTTTTTCAAGGGACTAAAATTTCTTATCTCATTGCCCAGATACTTTAAGGGACCCGAACTTCTTGTGGATTTACAGGACTATGACTATTCTTTGGACATGTGGAGCCTTGGTTGTATGTTTGCCGGAATGGTAAGGGTTGCTCTTACTAGATTCTACTTGTAATAATGTAAATTTTTCACTTGAAGTGCTATCTACTCTATGGATTTGGCTTTCAGTGGTCTTTTCCCTCTGTTTTCTTTTATTTATTTAATGTTTTTAGAAGAGAAACATGGATCATGCTTTATTTTCTCATTATGGTTATTCTTTTTGTAGATATTCCGAAAGGAACCATTCTTTTATGGTCATGACAACCATGATCAGCTTGTCAAAATTGCTAAGGTAATGTCACTAGCATACAGCGAATTCATTTTGCAATTCATGGAATATGATGGTTAATTTGTTGAGATGCTAGTGCGATATATTAATTATTTTTTATATTGCTGTAGAACTTATCTTCTAGGATCGTTTAGTGAGTTGGAATTTATTTTCGGTACATTATTTGGCTTCAATTCCTCGTCTAGTTTCTTTTTGGCATGTAACTATATCAGTAAAAAATTTTCATTAATATTTTAAGAGAAAAGTTAATCGTATGAATTTTGGTGTTTATACACTTATGCTGCGCTATTGCATATGCATATGCCATCAGAATTTTATCTCCCCCAATTTCACTATTTATTTGTCTATGAATTCAATTTTCCTTGACTGCAAGTCAATCTTGAGCTATTACCCTGATTACTCTTTTATGATTCTCTTGCTATAGTCTATGAAATGGCGATTGTTTTGCATTTGCATTAATTATCAATTAGACATTTGTTGTAGAGTTCAGATTGGCTACTGTCATACGTAAATGCATAGTTGGAACACAAATTTCTGTTTAAGTTATGAGAATAAGACATGTAAACTACAATAACCAGGTTGTAATTGCCCTGTAGGAAGGTTCTATCAATATAGCATGCATTAGTCGCTAAGCAGGATGTCTACTATAGTGTGATTGCTTTAAAACGGACAAACTTGTAAATCTTGACAGGTTCTAGTGCTGTAAGTGAGATTTACTTCTTCAAATTTGGCTGTCTTCGAGGACATTCCCAGAAATTTTGGATTTGTATGACACATTAGGTCCCAAATTACGGCCTAATTGTGGGCGTATCTTCTTTTTATTCTGCGTGGTACTGGTTTACACAACCAGGCAGAGTGTTAAGTGTTGTTACTTTGAGAGCCCAATGCTCAAGAATTTCCCTTGGTGAAGGGGGAAGTTATTAATTTGTAGGATGGGAATCAAGCCACCTGAAGCCAAAGATATGATATATTGTGGCCTAAAACTTTAATGTACACAGTTTGCTGTATTAACCTAATGAATACTGGTTTGAATATTGTGCCCTAGTATTTTTTGGTACCAGTCCATTATCTATTTGATGATTTTGATACTCTTATAATTGGCTGGTGCTGTACTGCCTGCAGGTTTCAATATAAATTCATGTATGATATTGTCACTATAGGCATGAATATATTCTATATACATTTCACTGCTTGCTTTACCAGGCATCATTTGTTTGTGAAATGAAATCTTGACGAGCAAATTTGATGCCATAGGAGCTGTCTGATGTTTTTGATGCATTTTCAGGTGCTGGGAACTGATGAGTTAAATGCATACCTGAACAAATATCATTTAGAGCTTGAACCTCAACTTGATGCACTTGTTGGGAGGTATACTGAACATGAGTTTCTTCCTTGCTTTGATTTAATCGTTCATTATACCAAAAAACTGTAATTACCTTAACATTGACCTTCTGTGGGAACATCATGTGTGACAACATTATGTCCTTCCCTGTGAAAGGTTGGAAGTCTCAAGTAGGATTGGATTACCTTATCTAAATAGATCAATGGATGAAACTCACATATCCTCAATTTAATTGATGTGTTGATCTAATATTTTTTTATGCAGGCACAGTCGCAAGCCTTGGTCCAAATTTATTAATGCAGATAATCAGCATCTGGTTTCTCCAGAGGTCATTTGTCTTTTGCTTATGAGAAAAATTCCTGCCAAATCATTTTTAGTTTAGCCCAATAATTGATACTCATCTTTAAGGTATTTGATATGCAGGCTATTGATTTTCTTGACAAGCTCCTTCGGTATGATCACCAGGATAGACTGACTGCCAGAGAAGCAATGGTAATTTATATTAGCTATTAGCCACTTAGCCCTGTTTTCTTGCATGAATATTGAGTTTGCATGGTGCCCATCCTGTCTTTCCATTTTTTTTTTGTCGATTTCCTCTAGACCAATTGTCACTCTGTCCCTTCAAAAACCATGTAATGACTAATTTTAGGCTGAATATATGGTGGTATTGTGTGCCCCTAAACGACTTCCTTATTTATTTTGTGTCTCAATTATCATCCACTAGACGCCAATTTTCACAAAGTTTGTGTCTGATTTGCTATTTCACGTCCTTGTCTTTGGTAAATAGTAATATTGTTGGCGGTTAAAAGCATAAATTTCCTATATGATAGATCAATTTGTTTAAATTTGACTTGCCCAAAATCAAAGTGCTCCTCAGGCTGAGGGTCCAGAGTTTCTGTAGAATTAACTAACCTTTGCTTCTATATAAAGATTTAATCTGTGTTCAAATTGACATGAATTTGATATTTTTCATTCTTTGCCCACTCCCCCTCTCTCACTCTCACTCCCTGCAGCGGCGTAATAAGTACACAGAAATAATGTATTTTCATCTTTTATTTTATTGTTAATTTTTTTTCTGCAAACTTTTGTTGGAACTTTTGTTAGTATGATTCACGGGTGTACTAATATGTTGCTTTAAATGCAGGCCCATCCATATTTTGCCCAAGTTAGGGCTGCAGAAAGTAGCAGAACACGGGCGCAGTAACCTTTCTGATGGAATTGTTGGGCATTTGGGAAAATGTAATGTGCTTACAATCACATACCCTAGAAAACAGTCTTGGCTGCTCGTATCAGTATTAGCCAATTAAGGGTTGTCTTGTGGATAGCTGTTTAATGTTTGATCGAGATAGTTTGTTAAGACAGATCTCAACTATTTTTACCCTTTGTGTTTCCCTATTTTCTTTTTAGTTGCATTTTTACTATCTTCTTAGAGTGGGAAACTAAATTGACAAATTAAAGCTAAATAATAGCAAATGACAGATCATTCTAAAAGTCTTGAGCATTTGATTTTGCCATTTTAGGGTAAGTTATTAAATTTTAGAAAAAAATTTAGTAATTTAGGATAACAAATAGACATATCCCAAAGAAATAGCATAAACAAATCTGTTCTAGAAACAAACTGAACGTGATGTTTCCAAGTATTTTACCAAAAATTTTGTATTTTGAAAAACGGGTCACTGCGTACGGGAAATTCAACAATCGGGCTCTCAAACTGTTGCAAATGCTTTAACATGTGCTGTGAAAATTGTAGCAAAAAAGTATTAGTCACTTTGCTCCTTCAAAGACAATAGGATCTGTACATGTAGTGATTACAAATACGGGTCGGGTCAGGGACCCCATTCCCTGACCCCCTAAGGAGTTCTCATCCCCGGTATGTCCTGCAGAGATGGACTTATGTACCCTCCCCATTGAGCGGTATTTTAGGAGGAAATTTTCCCGTGGAGAATTTATATGCAAACACGAAGGAATTCTCTACGTGAACTCTTAATCAATTATTATAATTTATTATATTTTTAATAAATTATAATTATAACAATTCTAAATAATTGATTAATTAATCAATTCTAATTAATTAGAATTATAATCAATTACATTCAATTAATCAATTCTAATTAATTCTAATTATAATCAATTCTAATTATTTTGAATTCTAAATTAATTATAATTATTTTGAATTCTAATCAATTCTAAATATATCAATTATAAACAATTTTAATTATAACAATTAATCAATTAATTAGAATTGTTATAATTAGAATCAATTCTAATTAATTGATTAGAATTGTTATAATTAAAATTGATTAAAATTAAGTAGAATTGATTAAAATTGATTAACTAATCAATTGATTAGAATTATAGTCAATTAATCAATTCTAATCAATTTCAATCAATTAATCAATTAATCAATTAATTAAAATTGATTAATTGTTATAATTCTAATTAACTAAAATTCATTAGAATTGATTAATAAATTATAATTAAAATTAATTACAAATTTTGATACATGATTTAAAATATAAAATCATGGGATTCTAATTTGATATAAAATCTATTAAATTTTTTTTTTACTATATATGGGCAAGACGGGCCGGGGATTGGTCAACCCCCATCTCTGGCCCATCCCCAACCTTGTCCCCTACTTGTTCAAGGACTCTCCGGCCAATTCGGGACAGGTCCCCATCAGGCAGGGCAAATGTCCATCCCTAATTACAAACCATGAAACATATAATGCATTCACGATTCTATCCATTCACCTTTTTAACCACTTGACACAATTTAATATTGGATGAAAACAAAGATAACTAAATATATATTTTTTTCAATACCAAAAGAAGCAACTCTTTAATCCTACAAAAATTACTCTAAAAAAATCCCCCCCCAAATAAAAAAAAAAAAAAAACTGTTTTGAGTCCAAATTGTTTGATGAAAATCAAGGTATCCATATTGATAGGCCGATTTCATCACTATTACAAACTATGACTAATTTGTAATAATGTGGTGATAAGCAGGTCAAATGGTCAGCGAGTATTAACCAACCAGGCCGGTCTGTCTTAGAACATTAATGAAAACCATTGGTGACAAAGTTCAGAGTCAATTTTGCAAATTCAGCTGGAAGATCACACTCATATAGCTCTAATAACTCTTACAACTTTACCTTTGAGGTAAATCGGAAAATATAGAAAACAACAGACAAATTATGCAATTATCATTACACACCAAGTTCCACAAAAGGAGATGGTGATCAACCGGCCCCTTTCTCACATACACAAACACATTCTACTAACTGCATTGAGTACTGGTCTGAAAACATTCTGGGATGAAATGCTATACATAAAGGGAGATGATGTTCCCATAGTATTTTCCAACTCCATCACTTCTTAAGATGAGGGAAGCAAGCATAAACATCACTTTTAGGGTGCTTTGCTTCAGCATGTTCTCTGCACTTCACTTCTGAAGTTGTGCACATGAATGTCTGCATGCACACCTTGCACTGCATTTCCAATTAATCGAAACATAATCAAATTATAAGAAAGCAGAAAGACAGAATGTCCTAGGGTGTTATTCAACATAAATAAAACAGTATTATACGCCATAACTATACTAGAAAGAGTGAATCCAAATACATAATATAGATCAAGCCTGTTAAAAAATAGGATGGGGAAAGGTAGCACCACTGACACCATATAGTCATATGTAATGCACAAAGGGATATTACCGCAGCTAATTATAACATGTTAACAAAACTATACAATATGCTTGAACAAAAAGAGATTCTCTACAAAATAAATAGCAAGCAGATTATCAGCAAAGAAAATTTTTCTTACACAAGAAAAACAATCCCTAATGAAATCCCAGTTTCTCCTAGTGGAAAAAAAAATGCTACCACAACAAACTTCCATAAAATCAAAATCTTCAAATATATATCTCTAACATTGAAAATCTGGTGTTAACAGACACCATAAAGCTATGCGCAGCCAAAAAAACTTAAAAAGAGTACTTGGCAAACCCAACCCCACGTGTTGAGCGAGGAAGGCCAGGCTATTGCCAAACAACCATAGTTCCATTGTTCAAAGAAATTTTGTTCAGTCCACGTTAAAAAACAATACACACTATCATCTAAATTGAGTCTAACATAATCTTCTAATCAACAAGACCAACATACATTATAAAGCTCCATTCAATGGGACCAACAAAACAACCACAAAGATGACAATAAATAACTAAATAATTAAAAAAGCCAAGAAAAACAACTGAAGTGCATATATTAAAGCAAATCAATTAAGAAATTTAAAGAGAACAGCAAAAAGAAATTACCTGGATCGTCATAGCTTTCTTGTTTGAATCCAATTGACTTCCTGAGAGAATTCAACAGGACAGAAACTACCTTAAACAGGGCCTGGATTATATTAAAAATTTTAAACAAAAAATTGCGCGTAGGAGAGAAAAAAAATTTGACCTTTGCCGGAGGCTTTTTGTTTCTCCAAGTTCTTCTCACGAGCCATCTTGGCTTTTTGGCCGTTGCCGCCTCCCATGGCTGATCTATTGAACGATCGGAAACCCTAATTCGCAAACAACTGTAAATCAAGACTATTCAAGAGGCAAATAATTGAATGAAGAGTTGGTGTGCTTTATATTTGTGGTTCGGAGAAAGTGATTGTCTGTGTGTCACCGCAGGTCTTGTACTGTCCCAGCCAATCGTATTGCACCGTTGTGTTTTTATCTGTACGCGCTCACCTCAACTAAATGAGCTACTCTTATTGGTTCTCAGTTGGTCTCGGTCAACTCCTTAATTGTAATTATTTGCCTTTTTATAAGATAAAACCCATAAATTATAATTTATTTGTTTAAGAAAAACCTAAATTACAATTTATATTAAATTTTATTTGTTGGATAAAATATATTTTATTTGTTTTAGAAAGCAATTTGAAATCTATTTAGCTATAAAGGGTATGTTTTGTTTTTCTTAACTTATATTTGAATACTTTTGTTGTTGTTTTTTTTTTTTTTTAATTTAGTTAGAACTTTTTTTTTTCTAAAATTAAGTGAATTGAATTTTTGTTTTTTTAACTTTTTAACTTAAGGAAAATGTTTAAATTATTTTGACAATTTAATAGCAATAATTACACCTACGGCTAATTAAACAACTCCTTTCATACTTAGTAATATTACA
>WYDK02118170.1:1991970-2005283 GCA_009867345.2 Toxicodendron radicans
TCCTTATTTTATTTCTTCTTTTCAAGTTTAGTTCATTGAATTTAGATTTCCTTTTTAGTAAATTAGGTTAAACAGATTTTTTTTTTTATTATTTAGGAAAATTAATAAGTATATTTCAATGAACATGCACGAGATGCAGATCAAACTTGACGATAATCACTCTTGGGTGGTCGGTGATCGAATGAGATGATAGAGACTCTTGAGTGTATTATTCAAAAGATCATTGGAGGATTTATCTGATCATTGATTTCAAGACATTAAAAAATTAGTTGATGTGTATATAAACTGATCTAAATATTCAAAAAAAAAAAAATTGACATGACAAATATAAGAGAGATAGAAAACTGTAAGAAAGTGATCGAGAGGCAAGAGTGACAAAATATGAAAGAGGCCAAAGTATGCCCAAAAGAGAATGAGAAAGTAAAGAAGATTTTCTATTTTTTTTTTTATATTTTATTTAGAGTAATACTATATTTACATCACATTCTTACACCATTCTTTTATATTACACTCACATTTTATTAAAAAAATAAGTTTTTTAATAAATAATATTTTAATTAAATGTAAGTGTGATGTAAGAGAATGATATAAAAAAGTGATATAAATATAGTATTATTGTTTTGTTTGCATGTTATCTGTACAATTTATATCGAATGTGTAAGTATAAAATAAGAAAATAATCATGTAATGGATGCAGAATCTGATAAGATCAGAAAACTGATAACAAGGATCAAGTCATAATCCCAAACGTCATTATTCAAGACATAATCTTAGCCCAAGAATCACGTTTGTGATTAACTGTATTTCATCAAAGGCATCTACTACCTTTCTCACTTTATATTGGGATTTGGGAGGTTAATTCACAGAAACACGTCAATAAAGCAGCTAAATTCATTTGTGACAAGTCTAAACGCTGCCAAAAGTAGTTGAATGTGCTTGATTTTATATGGACAACCTTTTATTTTATCGTCTTAATCGGGAGAAGCTACAGGATATTTCCTTAATCCGATGATATTGAATATGAATTTTCATGGGTCCTAATCTTATCGAGCTAGAAACTGTTCAAAATAATTTGCGGATTTACAGGTCAATTATCTCTTCCTATTAATAATTGATTTAAAATTATCTAATTTCTCCAATTTCAACTGAAATAAATATATGCCACTTATTAGGGTTTTTTTAATGACATCTTCTAGATTACATGATTTTTAAAAATCGAAAACGAAGTTTCTAACTAGAATTAGAATTAATGATATTTATCTCTAATTTAAAATCTTGTGATAGTTTTTAAAGTTTAGAACACATATTTGTTTTTATTTTTAAATTTTATTTGACAATATTAAGAAAAATCATTTCATCATTTACATGAGAATAATACTATACTTACAAAATGATTGAAAAAGTAAAATTTTAAAATCAATTTATTAATTAAAATCAAATTTATTCTCTCAATTATGATATGACATATCACTTTATACATTTATATTTGTTTGAAGGACTTTATAAGTATATTATTACTCTTTAAATAATAAATTTTTAAAATTTTTATGATTTATTATGTGAAAAACATTTTTCCTTTTTTTTTTTTTAATTTTAAATAAATATAAATTAATTAAAAAAACTGGATCATTCACATTCAGCGTATCCTGTCTTTTCCCTTTAACTTTTTTGTACACTTCTTTTTCTTTTGTTCCAAAGAAATAATTATTTTATTGAAGTAATAGATAGATAGATTGTTTTGTAAAGGAAATAGAAAAGGGGGCCCAGTGGCCAGTTGGCCATGTACTACACAAACATAGTTTAAAGCAGTCCAAGAGCCAAGAGCAACACTTTTTTCCATAGCCTGACTCTCCCCGAACAAGAAACTGAAATTGGTAACCACCACCTCTAACAGCATAGCGGTCTCTCTGTTAGTGGACGAGTCTCTTTCAAATACCTCTTCCTTACCTGCAATATGGGGCCGACAACTAATACTTGTATTACTCCCATAACGTCAATATACTTTTATCTCTCTCTAAAATTCTCTTCATACCCATAACACTCTTTTTTCTGATTTTTTTTTTGTACCACTTCTTCTCTCTTCTGTAAAACCCAATTCAAAGGAGAAAACGACCATGGAGCTATTTCTTGAATTTGTCTTCACTGTTGCTCTTTCTCTTTTTTTCTCTTTTTTCCTCGCCAAGTTTCTTTCAGGGTCTTCTTCTTCTTCTCGTTCGACTTACACTGATGACGTGGTCACTGGAGAGCGTAAATTCCAAGCTAAGTTGAAAAGGAAGGGTTTTGAATGTGAGAGAAGAACTGGATTTGTTGAAAAAGTTGTGGAAGTTGCTGATTTGGGTGAGTCGAGGCAAGAGAAGTTAGTACCTGAAGAGATCTTGAAGGATGGTTGTGGATCATGTGATGATGTCAAGATTGATGAAAATAAAGTTTTGAGAGAAGGGGAGGTTGAAATTGTTGAAGAAATTGCTGATGGTGTTTGTGAATGTGAAGAGAATTTGGTGGGGGGAAGTGTTGAGTTTGAAAAAGTTGCCAACTTTGAGACAGATTTAACTAAATATGATGTTTTGGAGAGTGAGAAAGATTTAACTAAAGATGAGGTTTTGGAGAGTGAGAAAGATTTAACTACAGATGATTTTTTGGAGAGTGAGAAAGATTTAACTAAAGAAGAAGTTTTGAAGGGTGAAAACTTGACGGAAGAAGCAGACGATGGCAAAGATTGTGTGTCTGAATGTGAAGAGATCGTTGTAAATAAAACTGGTGAGAGGGAAAGGATCACAGAAATTGAGACAGAATTTAATAAACATGAAGATGGTGTGGCCAAAAGAGGAGAGATTGAAAATTTAAAGGGTGAAAGTGATAATGAGATAAGAGAAGCAGACCAAGATGGTGTTAAGGAGGTGTTGTTTGATGAGGAAGATGATTGGGAAGGAATAGAGAGAACTGAGTTAGAGAGGCTTTTCGGTGTTGCAGTGGCATTTGTTGGGAATAAGAGTAATGCTGATCGGATTTCAAGTCTTGGCAGTGATGTTAAGATGCAGCTGTATGGACTTCACAAGATTGCCACTGAAGGCCCTTGCCATGAGTCCCAACCGATGGCATTGAAGGTCTCTGCTCGCGCAAACTGGTATTAGGCTTCTTCTTTCAATTTTGAGATCTATGTTTACATTTCATATTATGCTTGGTTGTGTTTTTGCTTAAAAATGATTATGTCTACATCTGGTATATTTTATCCATCTTTTTTTGGGTTCAGGGGTGGAGAGTTCCCAATTTGTCTTAATTAGAATGCTCAAATTTTATAGAAATTATTGGTCAGTTGGGTCCAGTACTGCCATGGAGTTGATTAGCGGCACATGTATAGGAATTTGAATAAGCTCAAGTTTTGAGAAATGATTGTGTCGCTGATCTCAGAATCTGTTGTTGGTGATATATCTCTGATGTGGAGAATATGTGCTGGTGGTAGGTTGAGAATTTCAACAAATGGATATTGATGTCTATATAATAAATTAGCTTACAGAAAGGAGGAATGCAATTTTGATATACAGGGAAATGAGTGAAAAGGTAAAAACAAAAACAATTAATTTGGTTGGGTAAGATTACTGAATGAGAATAGTTATTCCTTACTTTAGAATTTTATGTAACTTTTTATCACAAAGTTTGAACTTGCATTCTATAAGAAATAGTGTTCTATAATGGGATGTTTGAATGGTTTCATTTATGGTCCTATCTCATTCTGTTATGAATGCTTTTCTGGGTTACCTTTTCATATTCTTTCTTGTTTCTGTCTCTGTTGGTTACTTATTTTTAACTAGTATTACTTTAAAAAATGGTTAAAGTTTGTTATGTCGGAACTTAAATTACATTCATGGAACACATCAACTAGGAGAACATGAGATGGAGTTCAGGTCAGCAAAACACACCATAAGGGTGAGTAAACATTAGGTGGGGAGTTCTTTTTTTCTTCCAAGATCTTACTATTAAACCCCACTGGGGGATACAATAAAGGGGGACGAAGAATCAATTGAAAAGATGTTTTTCTAAAATCCCCTCTAGATTCTCTGGAGCCTGTTCCATTTTATTGCACTTTTTCACACTTTCTCTAATTTTCTTAGCAATCAAATACTGTGCAAAGTCAATTCAAAATTAGGAAAATCAATGAACATCATCTTGAATCTCAATTAATCATATTAGCTTTTCATTTTACGTGAAGAAAGAGAAGAAATGGTTGTTTGCACCCTGAATGTTGTCATAGAGCAAAATTTGAATTAGGCTCAAGACAGTAGTGCAGATGAACTTAGTGTAAATTGTGAAATAGCTAAATAAGGCCTTCCTTTTGTGGGCTATAGCTTGATTGCTAGACATATAAAAGGCTCATGGCTTCATTGATGGACGAAAATTTTATTTTCTGATAGGAATGCGTGGAAACAGCTTGGGGACATGGCTCCAGAGGTTGCTATGGAGCAGTATGTCACTGTTCTCTTGAGAAGCATTCCTGGGAGTATCCAAGATGAAGTCAGTGTAAGTATTTCCTCTTGAAGCATTTATTGGTACCAGTCTTTTTGGTGCTTTCAACAGTTGAGAAACTCTGAATCATGCTCTTTTAATGTACAGGGAGATAGTAAGCAGATATTTGCTGATGCTGATGCTTGTAGGAAGCTAGCTTCTGATCTAAACACATGGAAAAGGGACCAACTAGCTGCTGTAGATGAGAGGTAGTTTTGATTAAAATACTTGCATTTAGGTTGGTTTATTTGAGGCTCTTGAAGTTCCTTAGTCCTTCGCTTGTTCTTTGTCACTTCCACTATAGGATCAAGGATGAGCTAATGCCATGTCATGAAGGTTTAGATGTGAATGGATCTTCAATTGAGTCGCCTTGAACCAAGGTGTGTATGTAGTTGTTTGTTTGTGTATGTTCATGACTTACAACTTCTTCATGCCCAGCATGCCAAACTGCATGAGCAAAATACTCAGCAAAGATGATATGTATGTTGATATCTCTGTGCCTTGCATGTGATTTATAAGAAAGTCATTATTTATTGGATGACAATAGCAAAACAGAAAAGTTTCCTCATAGATTTGTTGCAAAAGGATGAACATATTTTCAGTGTTTGATTATTCTTCCAAGTCATACTTCAAATTGCCTACTGCCGCGCCGTAAGAAAATAGTTGCAGTCTTGACAAGATACAATTAAGCAGAATCACATCTCCAAACTATAGTCACACTGTAATCTTGTATTTTCGAAATTAAGGTATTGGAACTTCTCTATGTTTATAAATTTGAGTTTTAAAAAAAAAAAAAATTATGAATCTCAAGTTGGGTGTTTTCTTGGGTTGCATATTCAAAACTTTAAAAGCTCTAACAATGTAATTTAATTGCCTTTAATAACATAGCTTGGTTTAATTCAGGCAATCAAGAAGCCATTCTATGTCAATTGCTTCATCGACATAGTGGCTCTCCAGAAATCAAATCTCACAGCTTACAAGTGTGAAGGATGTGGAGTTCACTTCAAATATTGCTAGTATTAGAATGTTTATAAGCAAGTAGATCTTACTATTTCAGTGCCACACTGTACCTATGGCTATTACAATATTTTCCTATTGATTCCAGGTTTTATTTTAGGGTAGGGAATTTCCTCAATTGCCCGGTAATAGTTTAATTTGAATTGCTTTTAACATGCTCAGGTAAGCTTGTGAAATTGTTTTTATTGATTTTAGGAAAATATCTTATTTCCTTTTATGATGTATGAATAAAGCTTTTAAAATTAAATGTAAAAATAACTAATGGGTTTATGGTTGTTGATTAAATGTTTGAAAAATGAAGTTTAATTTAATCTCCTACATATTAACTAAGCGTCACCATTCAACCATTTATTGCAATGTTATAAATAGTCTTATTCAATTAGTTGTACATGGAATTTTATTGGAGCAATGGAATTTTAGATGGTGGCGGGTGGTCCAATTGTCAATAGTCAATTTTAATAATTGTTGTACGAAGAAATGTTTTTTTTTTTTAATGATATACATGAAACATATGGATTGTCAGATGATTCATTCTTTAGTGATTAGAAAGAATTGATAAATTGTTTAATAATAAGAACAATTTAAATATTCATTTTATCCACAATTGAAAAATGTTATTTGTGTACAAAAGCATCTATAAAATGCTTTCTAAAGATACCATATTCTTCAAATTTTTTTTTTTTTTTTAAGAATTCACTCATGGGTAGACAACCATCTAAAAGTAAGGTTGGACCAAAGAGATTGTACATAATTTTAATCTAAATTTGTAAGTTCGATTAACTGGTAGTAGGGCTTTTATCTATAATTTATCTTAGGGGTTAAGATAGTAGACTCAGATATCTCATTCAACCACAAAGGATTGGTCTGGATTGGTCGGGTGATCAAGAAAATTTGTTTCCATAATTGACTTCTTGTGTTCTTACCATAGATCCTAAGATTAACTGAAATATGTATAAACACACCCATACACCCCAATCATTAAAAAAAAAAAAAAAAAAAAAAATCTTATTCCAATATTCCATTGATCAGGCCAAGGCCAACCACCTGTTAGGCCAACCCCCTTTTATGAGACTAAAGGTTTTTTTTTTTTTAAATGATATTATATGGACACAAAATTAATCTATATGACTCTAATAGGGTAATACTACATTTTCACATCATTTTTTTTACATCAAACCCACATTCAATTAAAATATTATTTTTTTAAAAAATTATTCTTTTAATTGAATTTGAGTGTAATGTGAGAATGTAGTATAACTATTATTCAACTCTAATGATACAAGGAAATCAACAAAAGAAGTTGGGGAAATAAACTATGAAAAGGAAAAACAAAACGCAATCCTTTTAACTTCTTTTGGGTAATACGCACCGTCCTGATCAACAACATATTTCACTTACATGATTCATCTTTCAATAATATTAGAGTTACACTATATTCTCACATCATTATCTTATATCACACTCAAATTTAATTAAAATATTATTATTCTTTTAAATAATATTTTAATTAAATACGATTATTTCAAAATCATTAATCACATTTAATTAAAATATTATTTCTTTTGTTGTAAATATTATTCGGTGTAAATGTTGCCCTTCATCTTTACCAGCTTGTTTGTTACTCTCTGCTGCGCTAGCATAGCAGTTGCTGTTACAGAATTCCCATCAAGTACCATACAGATCTGACACTCTCTCATTTTACTCACTTTTACAATCTCTATATCTCTTATTAAACAATCTATGATCTAGGGTTTCTCTGAGATCTGATTATTCTCAATCATCGCTTCAAAATTCCAAGAAGAAAAAATGGGCGTCGTGATCGAAAGCTCTGTTTGGGAGCCAAGTCCATTTCTCCATATATTCCTATTCCTCTCCTGCTTCGTTTCCATATTTGTCCTTCCTTATTCATCAACCAAACCTTCCTCTGTTTTCGACCTTGGACTCTCCTCTTCGTTTCTTCGCTTTCAACGAAACTTCCTCTTCGTCTATTCCCTCGCTTCAGGTAACCTGAGCCTCCGTTTGATTGTGGAGTTAAGTATTCTTTTTTAGTTTGGATTATTGATTATTTTTTAATTGCATTGTTATGTTTTGGTCTCAGTAATGGAAGGTTTGTGGTCGGTGTTTGGAGAGTATGAGTTGGTTTATTACGGTGTTAGTAAGGAACAGATGGTGTTGCTTCTGTGCGTTGGTTATGCAGCTGCTCTCTTTTTTGGAAGTTTACTAGGCCTGCTCTCTGATTTAATGTAAGTTCAATTGTTATTATGTTTTCGTTAATCAATCATGCCATGTTTGCTAGAATCGGTTGAAATTTCAGATGGATTCAGTTGTAAAAGAAGAACAATAATGTATAAATTATTTTGGAATTTAAGAGCTTGTATTGTGTAGGGTGTAAATTGGGAAAAATTAAGATATGATACTGTCTTTGTGAGTGAAAGGGAAAATAAATTTTCATTGATATATTGAGGATCCATGAATAATATCTTTACATTGAGTTATAATATTTTACATATTGATTTTAGTGGATTGATGAAGTAATTGGATGTGGTATTGGAACAGCTAGACAAAATAGAGTTTATTTTGTGTTACATTTTGACAAAATCTTCATGGACTAGGATTTCTTATGTGGAAATTTCGGGGCTAATCGATTGTTTCATGTTTGTGTACTGTAGAGGTCGAAAGAAAGTTTGTTTGGTGTTCTTCATCCTGCACCTCTTTGTTGGCATGTGGAAGAAGATTTCAGTGCATCCAGGTCTCTGGATTGCGAATATTTGTTTGTCACTTGCCTCCTCCGTGTTTTCTTATAATTTTGAGACATGGGTGGTTGTTGAACATGAAAAGGTTTGTGTATATAATTTTTTTTTTCCTTTCTGCTTCTGCATTTCACATGGCCACAGTGAATATTCCTTTTTGTTTTTTCTTTTAAATGAATTTGTATTCTAAAGATTGGTTTCAGTTTTCTTTATCCCCATAACATTTTGGGGACCATGACCATGTTATATCATCTGCACATGTAGATAAATCTTTCATGATTGTTTTATGTGTTTCCTTTTTGCAGCAAGGGCACAGGCAAGATTCTTTGAGTGACACCTTCTGGTTAATGACTTTCTTTGAGTCTGCATCCCTAATTGGAAGTCAAATACTCACAAACTGGTTGGTGGGGATTAATGTAGAGAAAGGCATTGCATCTCCTTCCAATGCATCTATTTTCCTGGCAATATTAGGAGTCATCTTCATCACAAGAGGATGGACAGAAAATCCACAAGTGGAATTTAAGGATTATAAGACATCCTTCTTTACACATATTTTTGGTGGTAAGAGCTTTTTACTTTTGTATGTAGTGCCTAATTTAGTTTGCAAAAACAAATACATAGTGCTTGATATTTTCAGTGGGACAGTTCTTCAGTTTTTATTTAAGCTCTATGGTTGAAGTGTCAAATACATGGAAAGCGTCGGCAAATGTGTTGGATATGTGTGATATCATCCATGATTTAGATAAACATGTTTTGGAGCAGTGCTTTACTGTGACTGTACTTAATGCACTATCGATAAGAGTCTATTCTATAATTTGTTGCACTTAATTGGCCTTTATCATTCACATGGACTGTTTTGCGTATCCTTCTAGCTATGATTAAATCAAATTCATTTATTTGCTTTTGTGCAAGAGAGTTAGAGTGTTTCTTATTGTTTATTCCTGAAAGTTATGGCATTGCTTTTAGGCTCTTGATGTAGCAGAAGCTTTTCTTTTCAGTTTAGGGGTTGATTATATGAGCGTGTTATTCTATCATATGAGGATTCAACCGCTGATCACCCATTATGTACTCTTAAATTTTGTGTGCCATTGTAGGCGTAAATTGGACTTTTATAGAATTTCTGCCATTTATATTTTTAATTTTAAAAAAGGATGCTTAGCAAAGTGAATATCCATTCGATTATTGATTTACCAAAGGAATTACCTGCCCCTACCTTAATTTAGTTTCTAATAAATGCATATTATGATCGATATGGTATACTACAAGTCACCTAGTCCAAGAATTTTAGGGATGTATATGAAAATCCTACAGCGTAGAGTGAATTTTTGTTTTCTGTGACTATTTTGAATAAAATATCATCTCACATTTTAATTTATATCGTTGCTGAATTGTGTATGATAACCAGATAAAAGGATATGGCTCTTGATTTGGGCACAAGCTTGCCTCCAATTTTCGATTGCAGTATTCTGGATTCTGTGGGCCCCAACATTGGTGGTATGATCATATATCTTATTGGAAAAGTTAAAAAATTGCTTCTCACTTTTGGTGTTCATTACTCATTTTCTTCCTTTCATTACTGAAGATTCTTGTAACTTCAAGAATTTTAGGCATTATGGCTAGCTTCGCCAAAGTCTTATTTTGAATTATTTTCACGTTTTATGACATAGAATTTTGGTGAAATCAAAGTGCACTAATTTTGATGAAATTCAGGATAAATAGTTCTCTTACCCTTAAGCGCTAAAAAGAAGATTTATTTACACCTTGTCAAATTTACTGGGTAAAAGTGCTTAGTGGCCAGTGTGAAGAGAATATTAAACGCCCTAAACAATGTCACGTAATGATGTTACATATTTGTTACTGAATGTTGTTTCTTTCTGTTTTCCTTTTTCCTTCCTTTAGGTAACTTCCTATTGTGCACCTGATGCACATATTTAAGTAATAAAATTGAAAAAGGAATTCTCAGAGACAATTTTCTATAAATAAAGAAAATGGCAGAATGTATACATATTTTGAAGTAAGAGTGGAGTTGGAATTCACTAAATTGTGCTCATATTGTCTTTTTGTCTAGCCAGTAAAAAGCTAAGGACTTATATGTAATTAAATGTGAAAGAACTGATGTCTTTTTTTTTCAAAAAAAAAAAAAAACATTAAGTCTCAAGTCTTTCCGTGTCATATATGCTTTACAATTACATATGTGGTACAATTAATTATTCAATTGAAAATGATGCTTTTACAAAAAATGAAAAAGAAAAAAACTAAGAAGCTAACTTGCAGTTATTTCCTAATAAGTGATTATATATTTTCATGTGATTTTAGGCTGATGGGCGAGAAGTGCATCTAGGATTAATATATCCATGTTTGCTTGGTGCAAGAATGCTAGGAAGCACTGTATTCCCATGGCTCATTAGTGGACCATCTTCAATTCGGACTGAGGACTGCCTATTGTATGCATTTGTTGTACTGGGGTTTGTCTTGTCTATAATAGCTTATGATTATCAGGTATGAACATGGCACATATCTTAAAAAGAAGAAGAGTTATGCTTATCCATTCTGATTCTGGCACTAAATAGAAGATTACATTATCTATCGATAATTTGCAGGAAATTGGAGTCTTAGTCACATTATTCTGCTTCTTTCATGCCTGTGTTGGCTTGATTCTGCCTTCACTTGCTAGATTGAGGACTATGTACGTTGAATTAATGTTTGTTCTTTTAATGTTATTGTAACTAAGTTATTTTGTGAACTTTTATTGTTTGATAATCTGTTTATCATTGTCTTTGCAGGCATGTGCCAAATGAGCTTCGTGGAGGGATGATAAGCCTTTCTCTAGCTCCTGCAAATGCTGCAATTCTGCTTTTTCTGTTGCAAGTGCGTATTTCTAACTAAGATCTTGGAACATGGGAAACACTATTTAACTTACATATTTGTGCTGTATAATGCCCCAATGATGACTATGATAGAAGAACTGTTGGTTTCAATGCAGCAATCTATCTTTTCTTGGTGTAATTCCTGTCTACCGGGAGACGTGAGGGTAATATACTTGGGTTTGAGGATTGTCCTGTCCAATGCTATATCCAAATATCTGTGGCTTTGATGTAGGCCACAATGGTAGAAAGACGATAATTTTTATGACAGGAAAAATACTGTGTTGACTGGCATAAGTGATCTTATAAGATTTCTATGTGTTCTTCATGATGGTCATAAACTATCAATTTAAAATAAACAATTGGTAACTAGGCTGAGATGACCTTTGTGAGAAGGTACTTTTTCACATTAGTTAATAACATTTAAAGCAAATATAAACCTTTGTGGAACTTGGCTGAACTGATCAACCTAGCTCAAGCAGGTTCAATCTGGTCTTATGTGAGAATTTTCTTATCTAATTATATCAGTGGTTTGGCTTAGCAATGAGCTTCCAAATCCATAGTTTAGAAGATATTTATATTACAGCCACTTTGAATTTTTTTGCTTAAGTGTAGAGTATGCATTTTTATCAGTAAATTAGTGTATGCTTGTTTGCCTGCAAGCATGCCTGGTGATTACTCCCAGCAAACAAACGCAGGTTTCAGAGAATAGATAGAACATGTCTAATCTGAAGATGACATCCTTTCAGGGAAGAAAAAAGTGTGTTCATTCTAAATTCATAATTGTTGTGAGTTCGGTTAGAAGTTGGGTTAAACTTCACTACATATATTACTGCTTCTTTGTGATACTGGATAATCTTGCTTCTCAAACTGTTTTAAGTTATCTCAGTCCTGACAAGACTCTTATATGTTCTTAGCTTAGTTTGATGTTTGCTTTGTTCCACAACACTGTTATAATTGAGCTTATTTATTCTTTTATTTCTTATATTACATATGAACGTTATCATTGAGCTTATTTATATATTTGTTTTTATTACATATGAGCTTAGATGTTTGCCTTGATAATGTTGCAGAGAGGCTACTATCGAAAAATTGAGAATGCAGCAATGATGGCCTTTGCAGCCCTTGGACTGTTCTCAGCGGCTGGATGTATGCATTTATTGAAGCGGTGGGGAAAGCAACCATACCAAAATTCCCACAAATTATGATTTCCTCACCCCATTTAGTTACAGGCTCCGGTGGGTGGATTCTTGGTGTCTTTCATCTGTCACCTATTGGTGGACATGAAAGTGAAATGCGTTTACGCTAGTGAAACGCAAATATGTGCTGTCTCATTCCAGTTGAAGTATGCAAAGAGGCATCTGATTATGAGAGTAGGAAAGAGACTATGAAGTCAACAAGTTCAGTTTTAAGGCTAGCTAAACTTAGGTTCAGTCTCATAAACGTCTTTTACACTACAAGGAAGGAGTTTATACGTAATTAATTTTTGGTCGTTGAATCCTGCAAGTTTTGACTTTCAAGTTTGAGATATAAATTGTCAGGCGGATATAGAACGTTGCAGCTAAGCCAGAGTAATTGATAATATTTGAGCTGTAGAGAAAAGTTTGCCCCTGATACATTCAACTGGGAAAGACTAAGCCGCCAACTAATAGAAGTTGATATTCTCAGATGTTTGGGTAAATACAGTAGTGGACCTGGAGTTACTCTCGAAGTTGAAAGACTTGTGATTCGTGGTATGTATAATAAAATTGAGTTGAAAACATTATTAAAATGTTATATTAATTCTTTGAGAAAGAAGTTTCTCTCTTCTGCCTTGATAAGTTCTGTAGCTCGTAGAGCTTTGGATCTTGTTTTCACTTCGGGATAGTCATCCTTGAGAACGGAAATCTGCCTCTTCCTCAGGTTTTTTCTTCCCACTGAAAGGTTGGCCCCTGTATTCTATTCACTTTTTTTTGTTCTTCTAATTCATGGTTTGATAAAAAATCGGACTTCACTTGGCAATAATGATAATATAATAGAAGATTTGAAGTTCACGGTTCTTGAAAACTATTAAGATTTAAGTAGTTGTAAAAATTAAATTTAAGTTGGTTTATGTATCTGAATAAAATTTAAAAGTGTATTTTCTTTAGAATGGTTTGGGTAAATAGTAAGACAGTAGATGTTAAAGATGTAGGTCATAGGT
>WYDK02118170.1:2051857-2069903 GCA_009867345.2 Toxicodendron radicans
AATTCTTGACAGTTTAAAACTGTCAAGAATCTGTCACGAGGTTCTTGACAGTTTTAAAACTGTCAAGACCTTTCTTGACAGGGGCTTTTTTGACAGTTCTAAAACTGTCAAGAAATGCCCTTCTTGACAGTTTTAAACTGTCAAGAAAGACCAAAATTCTTGTAGTGAACTTATACACCCTTAAAGCAACATATACAGTAGCTAATAGTATTAAAAGATGTTCTCACAAGAAAATAAACCCAAGAATAGATTAGAAGATTGTGTCATCCCGCTATCTTAAAAAAATGCACTGTATTTAGCTTTTGAGTTCAACAATCAAATATTAATAAGATTTAGTTTCTATATCATATAGACACCTGCTTAATTTGATATTTAACTGTTTGCAACTAACTTTGCCTGCCTTGCATGCAGCATCATGCTCTTGCACAGCTAGTCCCAAACCTAGATAAAGGAAAAGGGTTGCAATAGGTTGACAGCTAATACAAAACTACAGGCACATGAACATTGCCTTACATTCATGTAAACACCTCAACTAGTTTGGCATGAAGACTAAGTTGAGTTTAATTGAGCACTATCAGCAGTTCATCCTACAATCTCATACTTGTGCCACGTATTCAATTTTCAGATTAGCTTGTAACAAGTTTCTTAATTAGTAAATCATGTGTATTGTCAGCAATTCAGCATATAATGCAGTCATCCTGCAATCATGTGTACTTTCAACAACCAAGATAATATTTATCTCAAAATAAATACTTTTTTGGGTAATTGGTAATTTTATAAAGAATAAAGAATACAACCTAACACAGGAGAGCCCTGGAAAACCGACCCAAGGACACGCCAGGCCAAGAGTCGCATCAACCCACAAGAAACAAAAACACAACCCAAGTTTGCCCCAAAAAAGCAAAAACAACATAGCAACTCAGAAGCAAAAGGCAAAAAACCAACAGCACATGCCTCCAAAAACACAAAAAGACAGGCAAGCAAAACAAGTCCAGCAGCATAACCCACCACAAGAACCACCATCAACAATCAAACGCCATACAGCAAGCCCCCAGACCACCTGCCAAACCAAGAAGCATCAACACAACCTGCTCTGCCGCACCACCTAAGCAGAAACAGGAGAAAAACCAGAACACAACACAAGCAGACCAATCCCAAGGAGCAGAATTGGACAAAAAATAACCTCTACCAAAGCAGCAAGAAAAAAACAAAAAACCCCAAACAAGAACTCCACCTGAAAACATATAGCTCCCAGCACACACCTCATCCACCCACCAAAAAAAATCACCCTAAGACAAGTTCAAAACAAGCATGCAAAAGAAATACACACATACCCCACCACCCCCACCGAGACATCACAATGTCCCACATCCACCAAACTCAAATCCAGATCGGCACCTCTACACAACACAAGGGACAGCCACCAAAGCACCAACAAGGGAATAAAAAACTCCATCGCATCGTTCAAGACCCAAAATAAATAATTTTATAGCAAAAATTAAACTTATTCCACATTTAGAGAAATTTAAATTACATACTTTCCTTTTCTTATTCTAAAAGATCTTTAACGTAACCACTAAATTTGTCTACCCGGAATGAAGATGAAATTAACTGAGTACTAGTTATTAAGATATTCAACCCAATAATACATGAGAGGCCCTTGAAACACAAAACCAACCTATCATTTAAAATGTAGCAAAAATTAAACTTATTCCACATTTAGATTCAAATTACATACTTTCCCTTTCTTATTCTAAAAGATCTCTAATGTCCACTAAATTTGTCTACCCAGAATGAAGATGAAATTAGCTGAGTACTAATTATTAAGATGTTTAACCCAATAATACATGAGAGGCCCTTGAAACACAAAACCAACTTATCATTTAAAATGAGCACAAAGCCAAACATCCTAACATAGGTGTAAGAAAGATTCTTCCAATTATTGATGACAAAAGACAGACTTATACCAATACTTTACCTAATTGCCACCACAGAACAACTAAAAAGGGTGCCTTCAAATATTCACTGGTTTTCAGACTACCAATCACAATATCTCTCCTCTTCCAGTCCACCATTCATTTTATGCATTACAAATTCTCTATTGCGTCAAAAATCTAAACAAACAACACAGAAATACTTAATTAGAAAATTACTGAACTGTCTAATCCTACTCCCTCAACCTACACCTTCGAAAAAATAAACATTAATTAGCTGATAATAGCTTGAAGTTAGTTTTGCATTTCCTTCGAAATTTGGTTATTATCCAGTCTCAGTCCTCTCAAAACAGCAGCAGGCCTACATTCTTGTACCAACCAAAAGAATTTCTTCACAATTTAAAACCAAGCGAAACATGCAGCCAAGATCAACAAAGGAGCTGACCCACTTATAATCAAGTCAGAAACTTTTCGCTCATTCAATAAAAAAGTAAACATTTAAATCTAAAATTAGAAACATAACCCACCTAAAAAAATGAACACTTTACATGTATTTGTGTAGGTCTTCGATTTCAATGAAGAAGATTGGATTTCGATGGAAGAAGTAAGTTGAAGAAGATGAGGAAGTAAGTGTAAACTTTACACTTTAGAGTGAAGAAGGGGAAGATGAAAATGGAAGCTGCGGTTTGGAGATGAAAATGGAAGTTGCGGTTTGGAGATGAAAATGAGAAGAACAATATTAATGTTTGTTATTGAATTTTTGGTTCGTGAATCAAGATATCAAATTTCTGGTTCATGAATCAAGATAAAAAATAGAGGACAGGGGATCGTAAAGCATACCGTCACTTGTAGATCTGGATTTTAGAGTTCGCACTTTGAAGATGAGATTTTGGGTTTGGCGGCTATCGGAAAACTTTGAGGGGGGGTTGTTGATATTATTTGCATTACCATGTGTATTACTTGCATAAGGTTAAATCATCTTATATTACTTGCATTACCATATTTATTACTTGTATTACCATGTTTGGTTGGCAAGTAATATAAGATTTTGGTAATCTTCCATTACCAATAGTTAAATTTAGGAGGTAATCTGATTACCTCCTTATTACTTGCATTACCATATTTGGTTAGCAAGTAATATAAAATTTCGGTAATCTTCCATTACCAATAATTAAATTTAAGAGGTAATCTGATTACCTCTAAAATATATGGTATTCTGACATTACTTGATAATATCATTTGAAGTTACAAAATTGTCCCTTATTAATGAAATTTTAGGACAAAAATGCCCTTATTATTTAAACAAATTACTCCTTATAAACTAAACTTTTAAGACAAATTTGCCCCTGGATTTAAACAAAATAACTCCTTAGATTAATGAGGTTAAGTCATCTTATATTATTTGCATTACCATGTTTATTACTTGCATTACTATATTTGGTTGGCAAGTAATATAAGATTTCGGTAATCTTCCATTACCAATAGTTAAATTTATAAGTTAATCTGATTACCTCTTCATTACTTGCATTACCATATTTGGTTGGCAAGTAATATAAGATTTCGTTAATCTTCCATTACCAGTAGTTAAATTTAGGAGGTAATCTGATTACCTCCAAAACATATGGTATTCTGACATTACTTGATAATCTCATTTGAAGTTACAAAATTGTCCCTTATTAATGAAATTTTAGGACAAAAATGCCCTTATTATTTAAACAAACTACTCCTTATAAACTAAACTTTTAAGACAAATTTGTCCCTGGATTTAAACAAAATAACTCCTCAGCCCAACCCCCCAGCAACGACCAGCCACCGCTGGCGGTCGGTGGTTGGTAACATTCCGGCACACGACTGGAGGGAAATTGTCGGTCGTGTGCTGATCTAGCCATTTCCGGCGTGATCTCTGGCCGAAAATGGCCAGATCTTCTGGCCAGAAACGGCCAAATCGGCACACGGCCAAATGTTTCCAGCTGACCTTGTGCCGGAATGATGCCGGTAGCCAGCGGCCGGCAATGGCTGACAACGATGGCCAGAGGCTGGGCTTGGTGGGGAGCTTCTGTAATTTTGGGGTGAGAGTTAAGTTTCTAAATATTGGATGGGAAGTGTATTATAATAAATTATATTTAATAATAATAAAAATAATAATTATAATAATAATATTTTAAAATATGAGCAATTTTGTAATTTACATAAAATACCCATACATTTATAATACCCAACCAAACATATTCATCTAATATACCTACAACCCTAAACCTTCCAACCAAACACATTTTATCCAAGATTCCCAGTAATCATTCAAGTAATCTATCTTCCTCTTAATCTAATATTCCGAGTAATACAACATTACCTTAACCCAACGCCCCCTGGGGAGATATTTTTGGGATTGGAGGCAATGAATGTTTATTCCCGGCTAAAAAATTGGGCACAACTTGTAGAGGCATTGTTTTTTACTTACAGTGGCGTTTTTAATAAATGCCGCTAAGAAATTGTATTTTAGTGGCTTTTTTCTAGACTCAACAAAGGCCGCAAAGAGTCCTATGGTCTGGTGTTCCCGTTTATTTTTAGTGGCATTTGCACAAATGCCACTAAAAAAGGTCGATAAAAGACACATCGTTGCAGTGTGTAGACACTCCGATGCTCAAGTCAACATGATTGTGAGTGTCTAAGAAAGGTTGAGAGCGGGAAAAATTTACTGGAGTGGCTAGCTAAGAAGTGACTCATCGACAGAGAATGGTCGAAGCTCAACTCTACGCGAGAGATCGGTTGAGTTGGTCGGAACCAACCTCAACAGCGGCGGGAGGCACATGCTTTTGAGAGCAAGTGTGCTCTAAGAGACTTGATAGAAAGACTTTTTATGTATGAGTCAATCATTGATTAAGAAGGCAGACCTCTACTTATATAGGAACTCAAGGGGGGTTAAGTCAAAGTAGGATATGAAATCCTTATGTTTATCAAGTTATGAGTCTTATCCTTGTTGGACTAGGAGTTCCTAATGGCAAGAGGTTAAGTAAAGAGGAAACTCATTGAATGACTTGCCTTTGTCAGAGTAGGAGTCATTATTCATGCAGGATTCAGGATCTTAGATGAATTAAGAAGTTTGTGGGACTTGGAGTCCTACTTGGTGAAACATCCTCTTGAGACTCGGGGTCTTAAGGAGTTAAAAGTCTCCATAGACTTGGACTCTTGAGGAGTTGGACTCCTTATTAGACTCGAAGTTGTGAATGGGCTATTGGGCTTGGATTCAAGATCATCTGTTTTAGGAGAGACCTAACCCATGGGATAGACTTCCTTTAAGAGTGAACCAAAGTGGGCCCAATCAAAATTAGGCCAACCAACTGTAGTTGGGTCGAGGCACCAAGCCATATATATTTTAGTAAGTTTGTTAGTAATGAGCTTGATGAAGTCCATGACGATTTTTTGCCCATACAATTTGTCCCCCACTTTCTAAGTTAAGGAGTATTTAGCTTAAAGAGTAAATCAAGTCGAATGGTGCGAACTGAACAGGTCAGTGATAGCAACTTGTCAGGTTGAATGGACCGTTATGCTACAAGTTCATCGAGTCATTTGAGATGGTATGCCTTGACTCAGTATGCAAACTTAGTGTGGGCTAAGTTGTAAGCCAACTGGAGTTAGGTGAAGTATAAAGACATGTTCGACCAACTTGAGTTGAGAGGTGGATGAACGTTTGCTCAACCAACCTGAGTTGGAAAGAGTGTGAATGTTTGCTCAACCAATCTGAGTCGGGAGTATGAAGGTTCACCCAACCAACCTAAGCTGGGAATATGTAAATTCACTCGACCAACTTGAGTCAAGAGGTAATTGAAAGTTGGCGTGTCCCCTACTCTCTAAGGAATAATCAGCTTAGAGAGTGTCCATTCATCCGTAGATGCAAGGATGTGTGAACCATATCCTCTACGAGTCTAGCCGATTCAGCTCGTTTCGTCCATATGTGAACCTGGATGGAATTCCATACCTCCCACTCTGCTTGACTCATGTTGGTGAGTGGATGGTGTTGGCCGAGTAGGGAATCTATCGATGATTAATGCTTGTAAGTGTTGTAAATTCCTCTTTTCTCGATTGGGCTTATGTTGATGAGTGGGCGGTGTTGGCCGAGTGGAACCATGTTTTCGTATGTATTTGTGAGGGGTTTCTGACTCTATGTATTTGTGAGGGGTTTCTGACTCAAGTCCTCACTCTACCTACTATAGTGGATGGACTGTACCGCGTCAAGTGAAAATTGACTCTTGATGTAGCTTAGAGTTTCCCTCGTGATTCGCACATGGTGAAGAAGACGTCATATCATTCCCACTCGGCGGACTGAGCCAAGTGGGGTTTTTAATCAATGACACTAAAGTTGGGCCTTTTTAAGAGTGTGTGCAGCCGAATGACTATGCAGTTATTGATTGGTGTACATTGTTCTTGTTTCTACAGTTTCTGACCGAGTCGAATGAAATGCATTGTGATTCGAGTCTTTGGTGATTCGAGTCTTTGGTGATTCAATAATTCCCAGAGAGGCGATTGAAGAGTGAAAAGTAAATTTAGATCATAGTGCATTTCCACTCAGCTCAGCTCACATTGGTGAAAGGACAACGCTGACCGAGTAGGAGTTTCCCGCTTGCATATGGAAGGTGAACCAAACTGGTAGAGTGCGACTGAGTCATAATTGTTTCCATTTGTCTCAGCCGAGCCGAGTGGAGCCTTATGGAAATGTTTAATCTTGTGATGGTGTTTGGCACATGTACATTTTCATGCCATTTGATTACTAGTGTAAAAATAATAATGGATTTTCCCAAGTTGACATGGCTCGACTCTGCTCACGTACATGAAGGTGAGTGTTAAGTGGGAATGTGGCCATCATGCTTCTAGATGGTCGATCAGAGTGAGTGTTACATTCATCCGACTGGAAAACTTTGTAACATGGTTGAATCGAGTGATGTTTGGTGGTATTTTCAATATGACGTGGATCATTAGCCTTCTCATTCAATCTACGTGTGATTGTACCCACTCGGCTTGCTAGGCCGAGTGGTGTTGAGTGGAGGCTATCTTGTATTGTGTGGTAACAACACTGAAGCTTCAGTCTATTCATCCATTCTTTTGAAAAATAGAGACTGGAACATTGCAAGCGTCCAAAAGGCAAGAATATCTCCACTCGGCTCAGCCTACTCTGCCAAGTGGAGAATGTAGTACTTGTGAAATGTTGGAGTTTGTTACTTCCATCTGTTTGACAATTGCACTCAATCGACTGAGCCGAATAGATTCGATTGGCACTCAATTAGTCTTGTTTAAGTTATACATTCGTAATTCTTAACAATCAATGGTAGTAATGGTGAATCAGCTCGGCTTTGATCAAAAGAGTATGAAGGTTGTTCAGTCACTTGGGCACTATTCGTACTTTGGTAGAATAGCAATGATTCGAACTCCAGAAAGTGTTCAAAGTGTCTCTCAAGTGTTGATGGAGTCAATGGAGTCAATGGTCGAGTTTGCTCAGCTCTATCTGTATAGGTAGTCATTTTAGTCTTTGTTTGATTGACACGTGTTAGTCATAATGCAATTCTCTTCTTTGGGCAAGAAAATGAATAGACACGATTTTCAGTCCCCTTGGATGAGTGTCGCGTGTACCTTTTGAAATGATAGCCTCTTTAAGTAAGATAGCCTTTTCTTTTTTAGAGATCCATTTGTATTTTTAGTTTCTCTTTCCTCACTTTCAAAAGATAGAACAGTTGAAGGATTTTGTTTTGGCCAAGGATTTAACACGTTTCTTAGATATCCTCGGTAAAACTTCTATCTTTTTGTATATTTTTTCTTTCCTTTCGCATTTTGGAGATTTTTTGGTAGATTTCGTAGGTTCTTTGTGCGTTTGTTTCTGGGTTTTGAAGAAGGAGCTAAAGAGGTTTTTTGGGATTCCTGGTTTGTTGGATTTTGGAGGAGTTTCTTCAAGAGGGAGTTTTGAGATCTAGGGAGAGTGGGTTTAGTGAAGGGTGGATTCTGTAACTTTGGAGTAGTGTTTGGGGGGAGAGATTTGTGCTTCGTGTTTAAATGGGTAAAGTTTTTATATTCTAGTATTTGACTCGGCACCACTCGACTCAGTTAAGTTGACCGAGCCGAGTGAAACTTTGTAGAGACTTGGAGATCTGAGTCGAGATAGGTGAAGCTCTTGTCTCACTCAAGCTACTTCTTTAAGGTTCAATTGACTCTTGTTCTAATGTTTACGGTCGAGCCGAGTGGAGAACTTTGTTTGTTAAGGCCTGTTAGTTGGAGTAAACTGTTAAGGTTATAGGTAGAGGGTTGCCAAGCGGAGTCTAGTGAGACTTGTGCTTGTAAAAGAGTTGTAATTCGAGTCGTGCCGACTGCCGAGTGAAAACTATCTTGGTGTTGACATTGTGTTTACCAAGTAGAGTAGAGTGATGCCCTTATTTACTTTTAAGTGGCTGGTTGTAAGAAACCAAGTGAATTTTCTTTGGGAAACGATTGTCGAGTCAAGTGAGATGCTAGTGAGGCTGTTGCTGATTTACGAGTGATTCTTTTTATAGGAGTTATAGCCGAGCTGGCCGAGTGAATTCTATTTGGACACTAAAGTTGTCTGATCTGAGCCAAATACAATTGGTTTTATTTGTAATAGTTGCTTTGTTGGTAGAGTTGAGTGGACTGGAACCAAGGCAAAAGAGCAAACCTTCTAGGAGGTTGATGTTGATTGGATAGTATGGAGTTATTCATGTTGGCTGAGCCGAGTAATATACTTTGCTTGTTGTACATTTTTATAAACTGAGATAATTTGGACTAGCTTCAGCCTGGGGTTGGAGACTGTTGAGCCGAGTCGACTAAGGGTTGCCTGTTCAGTTTGTTTCACTTGTATGCCCCTTTGTTCCCCAAGAGTGGGAATGGTCGATGATGATTATGAAAGTGCCCAGACTCTTATAGTGGTTCTTGATAAGGATGAACCGTTTGCTTGGTTTCGAATTGGTGACTGTGGCTAGTTAGCAGGGCCGAATAGAGTCGGACCATGGAGATGATGATGGTGTTTACGACTGTGACTATAATGATATTCAGATCGAGATCCCATCAGGAGGAGGCTTTCTGAACACCAACTCTCGATCTATTGTTACTGAGGGTAATATTCGGAGACTCAGATTTTTATACAAGATTCCACAATCAGTTAGTATCTGAGTGCCGAGGACCTATGAGAGAGTAGCCTAGGATGTGTCGGGATGGGTGAGCATATATGAGTAGGCGTTGATCGATGGCATGAGATTTTCTATTTCGAAACTTGTCAGAGAGGTGTTAAATCATTAATTGATAACTCCTAGTCAGCTTATGCCCAATGGTTGAAGGTTGCTAATGTCACTAGAGTGTTTGAGCATGAGGCACGGGGTAAAGTTCCGACGGAACGACCTTTTATACTCAAATGTTCTCGAGAAGCACGACAAAGATAAGGGCAGATACCAAATCACCCTAAAGCACGACAGAAAACACTTAGTGACACGCTTAAGGAAAAGTGACAAGAAGTGGAAGGAGAACTACTTCTTTGTCAAGGGTAACTTGGCATTTGGTCCTAATACCGACCTAATGAGATCTCATTCTTCTGGCAAGCGATTAGTATGTATCTTTCCTTAATATCTATGTTCATCTTTGTTTATTGAAACTTATTGCTTATTTTCTTGTAGATCTTTCTTACAACTAGTCGTGGAGTAGACTTCTAGCTGAGGAGCGAACTCAGCGGATACTTGAGATTCCAAAAGAGAATCGTGAGTAGAGGTGCATTTTGTCGGAGTTTAGCCTACGACAAGTCACCTTTGGAGACTCGTGGAGGACGTACAATGAGGTATTCCAATCCCTCATTTGAAGTCACTACCATATACCTTACTAGTTCGATACGCCAACCAAAAGTTGTTCGGTCAGTCACAACTTCATGCCCTAACTGACGAGGAATTGTTGCTTGTAGAAGAGACAATGAAGTGGTCATTAAAAGTCCCTAGTGCTAATGAGGTTTTAGCTTGGAGGAAGGTCAAGGCCGAAAGAAAGAGGAAGAGGGGTCTTGACACTTCTATAGTGGATCGGGTCACCAGTGTTGTTAAAGTTCCTTCAGGTCCATCCACGTATGATGTGATGGAGATTGGCTCGTCAAAACGAGCCCAGGTCGAGACGAGTGAAGACTCAATTCACTTTATTCTTCTAGTCTCGAGCTTAGTATACTCAGATCTTTCGTTCATTGAAGGGGTATAGGATGCATTCCTTCTTCCTGAGGACCACGGGTGGTTTGCCAAGGTTGGGGTGATTCAGGCCGCTGACTAAGGGATTGTCTGGGCTTATCAAGTATTTCCCTCACCCTTTCCTTGATTACGAATGATGAATGCTTAACATGTCTTGTTTGGTTGCAAGCATTGTGTAATAGCGTGTTCATGAAACAGACGATGGCTACTCAAGAGAAAAGGAGTAATAACCTTGCCCATGCCAATGCTCCAAGTTAGAGAGAGAGGTGAAGGCCAAGCGAGCTATTGCTTTGGCCGATAGGGATGCTGCTCGAGTCGAGGCCTCTGTGGAAAGAGAGAGTAGTGATCTCCTTACCAAGAGGGTAGGGACTGTTACGATCGAGGCAGTATTGACGACTCATGTTGAATTGATGGAAAAGTTCAAATCGGGAAAGCAGGGTGAGTGGGACGCCAATGACGAGATAGCGGTTTGGAGGGCTTTCGCGGCCGAGATGGTGAGTGAGGGCCAAGTTGATCATACTATAAGTCAGGACATAATTGATGAGCAGATTACATCGCCAGTTGTAGATCCAGTACAGTCGAATGACGGTGATAGGGTAGAGGCGACTGAGCCAATTGATGAGTCAGAGTACATTGTTGACGATCAGAGGCATGTGGCTCCTTGATGCTTTTGTACTTAGTTTTACTCTTGACTATTTTTTAGGCATACTGCCTATATGCTTATACTTTAGCCGTTTATGGGCTTTTTTATTGTAATCGTTTTGAGGGATTGGACCCTTTTGTAGCCTTTTAGGCCGTTTCATCACGTTTATGTATTGGTTTGTTTCTTCCATATCGTTGATGTTGTCTTTATGCTTTTGTTGATGGTCACTTGTTATTCATGCGTGAGGGGTGTGGCCCTTGATAGCTATTGAGGCTTGTGTGTGACGCATTGGACGCCGATTCTTCTCTTGGGGGAAGAGTCAGCTAACTCGAGTGTTAAGAGGTTTACGAGTCTTGTCTTTCCTAAGTGTGCAAAGACCATGGTCCCACTTAGCTTTGCCACTCGGCTGGGACGTCTTGGCCAAGTGGGGCCATCTTGAATGTGAAGTGGTTGTTTGGTACCTAAGTTTTTCACTCATCCAATTGATTGCATGCCTTTGGGTCCCATTAAGTGGTGCATAAAGTTGTCATTGAATGTTGGTGGTTTGGTCGTGTTGACTCTTGAGCTTTAGGTAAAGTCGAACAGAGTATAGTGAATTTATGGCAGTAACATGTTCCTATCATGACCCACAATGTTGGTTGAATGGAGCCGAGTTAGATGGTAAGGAATGATCTTCAGCGGAGGGCTCTATGGTTCTAAGGCGCCGTTAAAGATGTGTGACGAATCGGATCAACCTTCAACTATGAAGGGCCGAGTCGCACCGGCGTTGCTGAGGTAAAGCCGAATGGCATGAATAGCGATTACGTGCCCCAATGCTTGTTTGTCCCCAGGTGTTGGTGTCGGTGTCTTTCGCTAGCTATGTTCATGGCTAATGGGACGTGGCATGTTAGTCAAGTGTTGGTTCGATGATAGAACCACGTTCATGAACTAATAAGTCATCTGTTATCTCTCAACAAGGGAGGTAGAGTCAAGCCGACCATATGGTATGACTGGAGACTTGGCTTGAATGATTGGAAGAGTGGTCAAGTGGTCAAGTGATCAAGTGATCAAGTGATCAGTGACGTCAGTCGGGGGCTTCATCCATCCTCTTATGTTGCAAGTCGTTCGTCGGATGATTGTTAGGGCTCAACAGTGGGTGCTAAACTGTAAATGCAAAAATCTACCAAAAGTGTCATGAGGTTGATCTTGTGGGGTATGGGCCACTGGTATCATCATGGACATGCAGCATAAAAGAGGTGACGTGGAGCTCACAGGGACATCGAGGTGGTGTCGGTCGTAGGCACTTCGATGCTCGAGTTAGCACAATTGTGGGTGTATAAGAAAGATTGAAAGTCAAATAAACTTACTGGAGCGGCTAGCTAAGGCGCGACTCATCGACGTGTAGTGACCGAAGCTCGGCTCTACGCCGGAGAGCAAGGCTGAGTTTGTCGGAACCACAACTGCGGCGGGAGGCGGATGCTCTTTCTAGCAAGGTTCTCTAAGAGACTTGAGAGAAAGACTCTATATGTATGAGTCAATCATTGGTTGAGAGGGTGGAAATTTGCTTATACATGAGCTCAAGGGGGTTGAGTCCTAGTAGGATATGGAATCCTTATGTTTATCAAGTTAGGAGTCTTATCCTTGTTGGACTAGGAGTTCCTAATGGCAAGAGGTTGAGTAGAGAGAAAACTCATTGAATGACTTGTATTTGTCAGAGTAGGAGTCCTAATTCATGCAAGATTCAAGATCTTGGATAAATTAGGAAGTGTGTAGGACTTGGAGTCCTAATTGGTGAAGCATCCTCATGAGACTCAGAGTCTTGAGGAGTTAAAAGTCTTCATGGACTTGGACTCTTGAGGAGTTGAACTCCTAATCAGACTCGAAGTTGTGAAAGGGTGTTGGGCTTGGATTCGGGTTCATCTGTTTTAGGAGAGGTCTAACCCATGGGATGGACTTCCTTCAAGAGTGAGACTAAGAGGGCCCAATAGAAATTAGGCCGACCAACTGAAGTTGGGTTGAGGCATTAGAAAACACGTGGTAAAAAGTCACACAATTTTATATCTTTTGAAATTTTGTAAAATAAAACATTTGGTATCAGGTTTTTCTATATATTTTATAATCAATACATGAGAATAATACATGATATAAAACATGAAATCTGCAGTGGAAATAGAACATGTCATGTCACTCCCAATATGAAATGATGTTAAGTGGTCCAACTTGAGTGAAAACACTCCTCAGCACGATCTTCATATCGACCTGGTGGGGAAAAATAATTGAAAAGAGTGAGCTGAGATATTCAGTGAGTGGACACTTTTATAAAACTTTGAAATATGTAATGAAACACTCATATTAATAAAATCTCACTTCTAACAATCATTTTTCAACTTATAGACCATTTCTCATAAATTGATAATTGTAAAACTAAAAGCTTTTCTGAAAACATCATTATAATGATATTTTAAAATTTGAATGTCATTTCTCATCTTAAAATGTTTTATATATTGACAAACATTTGCATTTATAAAATCTTATTTCAAATGCAAGGTGTATAGATTTAAATCATCTCTCAATCCCACATGAAAACTCTCACCACAACTAGTACCTAGGGGTAAATCCATCCAACCCGACAAGATCTATCATCGCACGGGTTGAACCACTAAATCCATCTTGCCAAGCTGAATTTGCATCGCTTTGGCAATCAAACTGTCAAACCCAACAGAATTCGCATCACTCGGGCCGAAAACTATAAACATGTCCTACCCGGCAAGATCTATCATTGCGCAAGTAGAACCATTAATTCATCATGCCAAGCAGAATTCACATCGCTCTGGCATTAAGAACTGTCATACCCAACGGAATCACATCGTTCAGGTCGAAAATCATAACTATCATACCCAACGAAATTTGCATGGTTGGGGTAGAATATCATCATATGTCATACCCAGCGGAATTCGCAACGCTCGAGCAGAGCCAATCTTAATACATTGGGGGGAGGGGGGAGGGGGGGAGGGAGGGAAGAGAGAGAGAGAGAGATTGGGTATTAGTACAGTGGTTTGAAAACCACTTCTATCTGTACTTTCTCAATCATCACTTTTCTCATAAAACCTTATACTATTTCTCAATAACATATGTTTTTCTTTTATATGAAACACATGCTTAAAAATCATAATGTCTTATGCAATGAAAATGGGTAAACATGTAGTTTTACCAAAACCATTCTCAACAATAGCAAAACTCAATGCATTTCCTTTCCTTATTCAAACCACTTGCTCAATCAGAAGTAAAACTCATTTCGAATCATGAGATTCAAGCAATACCAAGCATACTGGGGCAAACATAAATCATTGAAATATAATTGATAATTTTTTTCTATAATCGATCAACCAAACTTTCAAGAGATAACGAATCCATATCATGCTTTAAAATATAAATACAATTATAAGGCAACTAATATATCATTGGAAATAAACATTGCCATTATTCTCAACCCATCTTTCTCATAACCATGTACTTTTCATAAATTCCATGCATTTCATCATTTCCGAAAAGTACATAACGATCTCACGTCTTGTAAGGACGAAAATGAAAGCTTTCAATACATTTTCCAAACCTCTCATCATAAAACACATGCCTTTATTCATAATGAAACCATATACCATAACAATAAATCATCATATGCAATATAGGGTTAAAATGCGCGTTTTCAAACATGATTTCATAATGACAATTTAACCCAAATTCGAAATTCCATTAATCCTTATCCAAAACACATCAAAAATCCAATCTTTTTCATACCAATCCATAAGTTTTAACAGAAATTGGTATATAAAATCATTTCCACAGAAATTTAAAGATTTTGGCAATTAAATCATAAATCATGCCTGGATAACAATTAAAATAACTTCTAATTAAAAAAAAAATTAGGGTTTTAGATTTTTCCACTCACTACACGTGAAACTCAACCCAAACAGCGAAACCCTTCTAGAAATCGTGTTATCTTTCTCCTATTAGAACCAATTTTGAAGAAATTAGCTAAAACCCCCAAAATAAGGGAAATAAGGGAAAATGATGAAAAAATACCCAATTGGAGGCTTACCACGAAGAATACATGCCAAAAATCACTTTCCTGGTGAAATTTCGATCGGATCTACCATTTTTCTCCTTCTTTTTCTTTTTCTCTTCTTTCTTCCTTTTCCTTCTTCTCCTTTCTTTTCTCTCTTTTTTTTTCCATTTTCTTCTTCTTCCCGTCAGTTCCCAACTCAATATAAAGAGTTGATTGGAAAATATCATTTTGCCCCTTAAACTGGAAACTATTAATTTGCCCCCTAAATTGGAAAATATCAATTTTTCCTTACACTTCAGATTTCCATTACATTTTGACCCCCAAATTATCGTTCAATTTCCTACAGTCCTGATGGTTTTACTCTTTGCACTTACACCCCTAAAATAACTTTCAAAACTGACAGTTCAATCCAAATTCCAGAAAGCTCAATGCCCCGGCACACTTTTTTTTTTTCTAAAGACTATAAAATTTCAATATAGTCCCAAAGTATTAGTTCTTTTCACTTGAACCTGTAACAACTCAACTCTACTCAAACTACAAACATAGAAAATCATTCTTTTCCAACTCCAACCACAATTATTACACAAAACACCAATATGAACTTCAAGAACCTAGAAAATTGAATTTTTTATACACTTCCACAATTGTAAAAACAGGTCAAAAGTGAACTTCCCATAAAATAACTATTTCACACCTCAAGTTAATCAAAACAAAATCATGCAAGATAGGTACAACAATACATATGAATTACTCTTAAGGATTTCCTTCTCACAAGCAATAATCCACAACTAAATTCGTTCACATATAATATCATACATAAGCACTAAATCCTCCCTTCTCCACATACAAGAAATTACAAGCATGACAACACACATTACTATTCCAAAATGCCTTTCCTCATAACCAAGGCAAAAAGCAACCACATTATATTACGGGGGTTACAAAAATAGTTCTCCATAATGAAGCATTGCACATGGTTCACAGTGTAGAGGTATTATTTCACATTAATGAATGAAATAAGATTACTTTTGCTTAAAAAGAGAAACATAAATAATTTAAAGCATTTCCTCAAGATACGACTGCGCTTTGGGTGTGAGATATACATTTTTTTTCCTCTAAATGAAAGGGAAACGTGATCTCGCAAAGAGTAAGGATGTGTTTGGAAACCACAGTGTAATTACTAGGGTGTATAATTACTAGGGTAGTAATTACATACCCTAGTAATTACACAGTATTTTAAAATACATAACGTGTTTGGATGTTACATCGTAATTATATCTTAATTACCAATGTCATGTTTGATAGGATATTTGGTAATTACATAGAAAAATAAAATTATTAATAACAAATATTTAAAATTAATACTATTTATTAACAAATATTTAGTATATATTATTAACTAACCAATTTTTTTATCAACAACTATAGTACTTTTATAAAATAAATAAAAAATTAATTATAATTAAAAATAAAAAACTAAAATATTTTGTAATTAATAAATATTTTGGTATTAAAATATTTCGTAATTAAAAAATATTTTGTAATTACATTCAATTCACAACCTCCCTAAGAGAATTAAAGAGTGTAATTTAGTCTTTCCAATTACCACCAATTACACTCTAACTAAGTAATTATTTGGTTAAACAAACATGTCTAACATAGTAATTATCACCAATTACACACAATTTCAATTACCAGGTGACTTTCCAAACGAGCCATAAATGTAAAAGTAAAAAAAATGTCCATGTAAAAAGGCATTTAAAGAAAAATTGCATTGGGTGTTTGGTCTAGTAGTATGATTCTCACTTCAAGTGCAAGAAGTTATGAGTTCAATTCTTGCAACCCTTTTTCTCTATGATTATTTAAATCTAAGTTTTTATTTCTCTAAATTAAAAAGGAACGTGATCTCATAAGGGTAAAACGGGCCACGGGTGACCCGCCCGTTTTGCCAGGTCTACCGCTTATTGTCGATTTTTTATGTCTAAGTTAATTGAGGGAGGTGTAAAATCGACTTTTCAGGTTTAAAATGAAATACAAGGCATTCCTACTAAATTAGGAATTAGCCACTTAGACCTTTATCGTCAATTTTTAATGTTAAATAAAATATTTTAGAAATTTATTTATTTATTAAAGTTTGATATTATTAAAAAAATAAATAAAATTTGAAGATTCTCATATCACTGGAATTGCCGAAAAGGAGGATCCTCAGCAGGGGCGGAACCAGGGGCCAGGGGGTGGCTCCCCATGGTTGTAGCTTGGTGAAAAAAAAAAAAACAAAGAGATTTATAATTATTTATATAATATCTATTAATTTCTAATTTTCAACACTTTTGGTTAGAATTCACTCAATAATCAGTACCCCTTTTTTTTTTCTCTTTTCTTTTCACACCCTTCTTTCTCTATTTCCTAAATTCTTAAATTAAAAATATATCTGATTCACTTCTCCCCAAGATTAGAATAAATTCAATTTATCATATGTATATTATTTTTATTTTTCTTCATTTTTAAAAAATAAAATATACTTTTAAATGATAAAACTCAATACATTAAATATGTACATCTTTACTAACACAATCTTCTCAAATTAGCAACATCTCTAGATTTTTTAATGAACTTTTTTTTTTCAACCCTTCCGAAAATTAATTCTTGGCTTCGTTCTTGATCCTCAGGTCGTCAGCAAAAATGACAATCTGAGATCGAGAAAATGGTGGTCTTTAGATTGCAGTTTGTAATCTAATATTGCTACCACAATATAGGATTGTGACAATAATCTTTAAAATTGTAGTGGTGATCTCGTATTGCCATTGCAATTGCTTTCTTTTTTAAAAAAAAAAATTCTAAATACTTTTTCAACAATTGATTTTTCAATTTAGAGAAAAATGCATTTTAAATAGTATATTTATTTTTATTTTTCAGTTTTATATTTTAATTTACAAAACTGTTTTAAAAAGTATGTTTTAAATTTTTTTAAGAGTTTTAAACAATGTTCCCCTTGAGGTTTCCTTAAATCAAAATTTCCCCCTCATGTATCGGAAATAATAATTTAACCATTCTTGCCGTTGTTCTATAGGTTTTCGTTACTCATCTTATACACTTAGGGTGTGTTTGGTTGGGGGGTTTATTTGTTTACTGGGGTCATGTCTTATTTTATTACCTCATTACCTTGTTTGGTTGCTTAAGTAATAAAAATTTCAGTAATCTTATTATACCAATA
>WYDK02118170.1:2071701-2084783 GCA_009867345.2 Toxicodendron radicans
ATATATATATATATATAGAGTATACTTTTATCCTTATCAAAGAATAGAGTCCACCATTACTTTTGATGTACGATGTTGAACTAAATGAGATACCACTCAAGTAAAGGTTTGATGATAAAGATAAAAAGTTGAATGATTAAGTACATTGCATGCATTATTCCTTAATAAGTGGCTGGCTTTTGCTATCAACCCTAGAATAAGCTTTTTTTAAGGACAGAGAAATAAAGGAGTGGTTAAGGAGTCAGTATTATCAATCACTGTTGTTTTCCTCTACTCACTCTGTCATTATCAATTTCTAAGGGGTCCAATGATATCATGCCTTTCACACTTCATTCTAATTGGTGGAATCTACTTATTTTTAGCATGCTTAATTTTCTTTCCTTTACCAAAGTAGGAATTTTGAGATAGGCATGGCTGAGTATGGTGGTGCTGCAAGGCTGGTTCTGCCTATTGACTTGAAGAAGAAGGCATGGGAACAGAAACATGTCCTCCACAACCGGTGGCACCCAGATATACCTCCGGTTGCAGAGGTTAGAGCCAGGGAGGTTTTCAGAGTTGAGATGATGGATTACAGTGGCGGTGGCATCACACGCGATTACTCTGCAGATGACATCAAATATGCTGATCAATCCATTGTGAGTTTTACTAATTTATTATCATCTTTTAATGCACATGTATTTGCAGGAGTTTGATTAACTGGTAGAGTATAAAGAAATTCATGTTGTCTATATAAGGAGTAATTAAGAGTTACTCCTTGTTCTACTTAGTTGGGTTGAGTCTGAGATGGGACGCTTTACTTTTTAGTATAAGAAAATGAATCATATTTGTCTTTTATATATTGAAAGTAATTGCCAAGTTTGGGACCAACTGAAAATTTGTCAACTAATGTAAGATTCCTCTTTATAATACTACAATTGATCCCACAAGTAAGCTTAATTAGTGAACAACAAAAACCCTAAACTCTCAGCCTCCTCACTGATTCATCTAAGCCATGGCTCCCTCAACTCCAAGATTGGTCGTGCCAATAGATTTGAAGAACAAGCCATGGGAACAAAAGGCACCTCTTCATAATCGTTGGCACCCAGAAATACTTCCAGTTGCAGAGGTTAAGGTTGGTGAGATGTTTAGAGTAGAGATGGTAGACTGGACTGGAGGTGTCATCCAGGATGATGATTCTGCACTTGATGTTAAAACCATTGACCTCTCTACAGTAAGTAAACCAACTTTTCTAACTCTAGTTTGTTATGATATTTAACGAGTACTAGTGAGTAATAATTTTATCACTTCAGCTAGTAATTTTGGATGCTAAGTATCAATTTTTATGCTTTTTTGCCATATCTTTAAGAGTGAGAATAATGGAGGACTGAATAAGAGTAAATTTGTTACCGTATACTTATTCCTAGTTCCACAGAGTTGGCTTCAGATGGCCGGCAGCCGGCTTCAGAGTTTAGTATATAAAAATGAATCATATCGTTGTCCTATACTGAAAGGTAAGAGTAAGAGACCATTAAAATTGTCTCTACCATCTGTCAACTACTGTAAAACTCCATTTCATACTTGCGCAACACATACATTAGTAAGCTTAATTAGTGAACAATTGAAGCCCTAAACTCTGCACTTCTTTGATTTATCAATGCAATGGCTCCTCCAACTCCAAGATTGGTTGTGCCAATAGACTTGAAGAAAAAGCCAGGGGAACAAAAGTTACCTTTTAATAATCGTTGGCACCCTGATATACCTCCAGTTGCAGAGGTTAAAGTTGGTGAAATGTTTAGAATAGAGATGGTAGACGCTACTGGAGGTGTCATCAAAGATGATGATTCCGCAATTGATGTTAAAACCATTGACGCATCTACAGTGAGTATTTGATCAATTGATGTTAATTTAAACCATTGACCCCTCCATTGTAAGTATCAATACTATTCTTCTTACTAACTCAAAATAAGCTCTTAAATGCGAAGCAATAATTAATTAGAAACAAAAGCTTCTCTAGGTCTGATAATTAATTTGATTGAAAAACACTACTAGCCAACTATATGATATCAATAATTAGATTGATGATATGATAAAGAAGAGATAATTCTTGGTTGATCGTTAATTCTCAATCAAATAGTTTATGTTGACTTGGTAATATTACTGAACTAGTAACATAATTATTTCTATCTACTACTTAAACAAACAAATGACCTTATAAAGAGGATTGTTGGAGGCATTTAATGTAATTGTTTGGGCAGGTGCATTATCTCAGTGGGCCGATCAAAGTTGTGGACGAGGATGGAATTCCAGCCAAGGCAGGAGATCTTCTTGCAGTAGAGATATGCAACCTGGGTCCTCTTCCAGGAGATGAATGGGGTTACACAGCAACATTTGACAGAGAAAATGGAGGTGGTTTTTTAACTGATCATTTTCCTTGTGCAACCAAAGCTATTTGGTATTTTGAAGGAATTTACGCCTACTCTCCTCACATACCTGGTGAGCGAGTTCTCTACCACTAATAAAGAAATATGTCTAACAAAAGAATAAGAAGTGTGATATATCTCTGCTAACACAAGATGATATACATATACAGGGGTACGATTCCCAGGTTTAACTCACCCTGGAATTATTGGAACTGCTCCATCAATGGAACTCCTGAAGATATGGAACGAAAGGGAAAGAGAACTGGAAGAAAATGGTCTCCAATCACTGAAACTTTGTGAGGTCTTGCATTCACGACCGTTGGCAAACCTACCATCGACCAAAGGCTGCCTTCTTGGAAAAGTATGAAAATGTTAATTCTCATACAACAGAGTTAAACTTTGTATGCCTATTTCAATTAAAACATGGTCATTTAGCTTCCCATCCACCAAAAATGAGTTCATAAATTTCCACTGCTAGAGTCCATAGATATTTGTCATGCGGCTGGCTAAAACTTGGAAAGATTTTGTTAGTATGTTTTGTGTTCAGTTGCAAGCCGCATGACCTGTAACTCCACAATATATGATAGTAGAAATTATGTGTTCTAACATGTGATGGGCATATTAATAGATCGAAGAGGGTACACCTGAATGGGAAAAGATTGCTAGGGAGGCTGCACGGACAATTCCAGGACGGGAAAATGGAGGAAATTGTGATATCAAAAATCTCAGCAGAGGTTCAAAAATATACCTTCCAGTATTTGTAGACGGAGCGAATCTTAGTACGGGTGATATGCACTTCTCTCAGGGTGATGGTGAAGTCTCATTCTGCGGGGCAATTGAGATGAGCGGCTTTCTAGAGCTCAAGTACATTTCCATCCCAAATCCTCGCAGACTTTTTTTTATTGTAGGAACAATACTGCACACAACTTTAAAGCTTTATCAAATCATTAATAGATCATCCATATTATTTTAGAGCAAGGCTTTTCTTTCTAGAACTACTAAAAAGATTTCACCACCAAGTCTTTGACTATCATATTCCATTCATCATTTGATTCTTGGTCCAACCATTTCTGATAATTTTTTTAGAATACAGCAGATAATTCCATTTTTCTGATTGATGTTCAGACTTCAGCGTCCTATCCAAGTTAATGACACTCCATTTTTGTTATCAGGTGTGAAATTATAAGGGGTGGAATGAAAGAGTATCTTACACCAATGGGGCCAACTCCTCTTCATGTAAATCCAATCTTTGAGATAGGCCCAGTGGAGCCACGATTCACGGAATGGTTGGTGTTTGAGGGGATCAGTGTTGATGAGAGTGGAAGGCAGCACTACCTTGATGCGAGTGTTGCTTACAAACGTGCAGTTCTCAATGCAATTGATTACCTCTCTAAATTTGGGTACTCCAAAGAACAGGTTTGGACTTTGGATCTCCCCTATTGTCACATAAACAATTCCCTAACATACACAAAGGAAGAGACATGCAAAATTACTGATTTTGGAAGTAAATGAGGATTTTGTCACATAATTGATCCAAAATATGTAATGGTATATGACAGATGTATCTTTTGTTATCATGCTGCCCATGTGAAGGAAGGATCTCTGGAATAGTTGACTCTCCCAATGCGGTTGCAACCCTTGCAATTCCTACAGCTATATTTGATCAGGTTACTCATTCTCCCTGTTTCTTTCAAATTAATATTTATAGACTCAGCTTACCAGGTTGGTAAACCCTATAACCATTTATTCAGATTCTTATAGTTTTAACAAACATAACTGTCTACATGTGTCCCTACTGCCTTTCAATAAAATTCATAAATGACACTATGAAATCCCAACTGTAATCAGTGGTTCAAGAAACTTGATGAACATTGAACCTAAGCTCTTATTGCTAAACAAGAATATATAATCTATCAGCGGATGATAAATTCTAATAGCTATCCACAGTTATTTTTTGCATATATACACTGTGCTATTGGAAGAATTTTAAACCAATCACAAGATCCAAATCTTTTGCTAAATGTAAATGGTGCATTTGGAAATACATATGCAGATACAAATGCTTGGGCAGTACATTTATGTCAAGCTTACATAACAAGAGTTTGAAAGGATGTTCAACCAGATCAAATTTAAGATATGTAAATGCATGGTCTAAAGTTTGAAGTAATAACTGTGGTTGTGCAGGATATTCGTCCAAAATCCAGCAAGGTGCCAGTTGGGCCCCGGTTAGTAAGAAAACCAGACGTCCTCAAATGCAGTTATGATGGAAATTTGCCCACCACAAAGAATCCTGGTTCGAGAACATAACGACAGCCATGGGCTCCAAGTAAAAGAAACACACTTTGGATAACATGATGCATAGTAGCATTTATGCGTAGATCCATTTGTGGATGGTGGCACCATATAGTGGCTAAATGATCTCCGTTTTCTGGTTTGTAAAGCAAACAACCATAAAAAGGTTTGAGTAATAAACGCTGAGTTTGTATAAATATTTAGTAGTATTTTGAATAGTATTTAATAAATAGTGGGTGGGTAGTATTTAAATAATATTTGTGAAAAAATATATATTGATATTTGTTTAAATATGATTGGATTTGGATAGTATTTAAATAATATTTGTGGAAAAACATGTGTTTATATTAATAGAATTTGGATAGTAATATTTGTAGAAAAATGTATTTTGATATTTGATGAAATAAGATATTGAATAGGATACTGAAAAATATAGTAACAAACTAAAGACTAGTTTGTTTAAATATTTTGTAGTATTTTGAATAGCATTTTAAATAGTATTTGGTAAATAATAGATAGATAGTATTTTAATAGTATTTAGATAATATTTATGAAAAAATGTGAATTAATATTTGTTGAAATATTATTAGATTTGGATAGTGTTTAAATAATATTTATGGAAAAACGTATATTGAGATTAATAGAATTTAGATAGTAATATTTGTAAAAAAATGTATATTAATATTTATTAAAATAGGATAGTAAATAGAATAATGGTAGAATATTTAACCATAAACAGCATAAGAATTTATATTTCCAACTAAACTATTTCAAAATATCAGAATTATTTTCACACTGAAACAATTGTATTGCAGATGATAGTCGAGCCTCCACCAATTTATCTAGCCTAGCCACAAGCATCTGTTAGACCAAAACAGGGTCTAAAAGTTAAATACTATGACAATCAAAAGTAGTTCCTAAAATTCTTTACACCATCACTGCAAAGAGAATTCCACACTGCGTATTTTTAAAATTTACCTATGAATGAAGAAAAAGACTTTCTGTCCACCAAATTATATAGTGCCGGTGGCAAAAGATAAACTATTTTCCTGATATTTGGCACAAGCAACTTTCTAGCCACCACTTTTTTTGCTACCTTGAACTCCAATTACAAATTGTTTTTACTAAACCCATATATCAGGGCAGAAGCTGATGAGCCAAGCATACATGCATCAACAGAATCGGCAATTCCTACTTAATATTATTGCAAACGACAGTAACTCAATCTGAATCTAAGCTGGTTTAACAGTGCAATTGACTGCTACAGGAGTCATAATGTGATCTCAGTACTCCCTCCCCTCATATTAAGAGTCTAAAGACGATGATTAAAAATAATAAGTTTCATGTGAGGTCTAATGTACATAAAGAACTTTAACCAAATACCTTAGATGACTGCCAAATTTCTCCTCAACAACTACAATCAAATTAGCATAAAAAACAAGAAAGCACATAAAATATGCCACAGTTCTGGTGAAATTAACTTCTACGTTATCACCTGAATGAAATATGGGTGTTGCCCAGACAAAGAAAGCCATTTGTTGAAGGAAGAATTTCATAAAACAACTTACAATTAACTATTTTATAAATAGAAGTCATTTTGGTTCATAACGATCAATTCTCGATGGTAAAGTTGTTAAGAGAGCTTTACTCTCCAAAATTTTGAGAATTGTTAAATAGAAAGAACTAATGTCAATCTAGTCCTAATAAGCTACCTCAAATTCTCCAAGCTAAACTTTTGAACTCAAAGGTCAATATATAGCGAAATGACAACCATCTCATATTGTCTAGTCAATAGTAAATTGAAAGAGTTCGATGGTATTGTAGAGCAGAACATTGTACACCAACAGACCAGAGCCAAAGGTCTAGCTCCACACTCAGAACCTGAAAAAAAAAAGCGTATGATTAAGAATCAAAGGGAAAACATAGACATTGAAATCAGTCCATTCAGAGGAATAAGAGAAATGGATGTCTACTTTGATTTACAAACGCCCCCTTCCCCTCTCCCCAAAAGGTAGGAAAAAAAAGGCACTTGCTTTGAGTTACTGAATAAATACAATTGATATTAGACGGTTGAATTTACAGAAGTTAATGACAGGGTACACACTTTGTATGACATGAAGTTACAAGACAGCAAGAAGAAAGTTTGGTTAACAAATTCAGGAAATCCTGTGTATTTCTGACAATAGTAAACTTAATTTTATAGTTTATCTAAAATTAAATATGACTAAGAAGTCTAGTATAAATCTGCTCTTTAGTCTGAAGTGATCCAGTTACAACCTAGCTTAGCTATCATTAAGAAACAATCGACAACATTTCTTACCAAGATAGCAATGAATTCAAGAGATGATTGAATCATGCACTGCCTTAATAATATGGGAGCTAATATTGCAGGGGGCAGCTTAGCTCATTGAGCAATGCATCATTTCCAAACAGAAGTTATAGTTAACTGTATGCAAATGTCCGATCAAAAAACAATTGTAACAAATTCTTCTAAAGGAATGGCGTGTGCTGAATAAGAAGATCAAGAAAGTTCATGCAATACACTGAAATTCGCAAAGTTTTATATACCAGAGACAAAATTAATCCCAAAGCCAATTTCACGTGATAACATGTAGTATTGAAAGAAAGAAAGAAAGACAGAAAATGGAGGATTTATGATGAAAACAAAGCCAAAAGAATTTGAAAACCTGATACTCAAGTTATAAACTATTAGCAAATTGAAATACTTTTCAAGAGAATTTACATTTTAACTAATTGTTATAATCACTCCGTTGCAAATAAGTCAAAAAGGGCTATTGCTCCACAATAGCGAAAGTATAATATACATATACATGAGAAAGTTTAGCTGTACCTGCTTTCCTGACTTTATTTTGATTAGATCCCTCATTTTCTCCACAGCATATACAGAGCAAGCTCGTAATTCAACTTCCTCCTCAGTGCCTGAACCTATTTCACCATTAGTCTCAATTGTGCTGGCAAGGTTTGAACTATATTTCAGTACACCAAGCTGCTGAAGCACTGCCGGAACAACATAGTCCGCGAACATAGTTATTGCACCAATATCATTAAATTCTCCATATCCTTGGCCTTTGAATGCACCCCATAGATCTGCAGCAAAAATCTGTGCTCGTTTGTACAAGAATACCTGGCGCCCTTTATACACTGAATGGTCTCGAAAGCCTGTTATATTTTATTGTAACTGGAAAGTTAAACTTCCATACAGAGTAGTTGTACTTCACATACAAAATTTTCAACATATGCTGCATGATAATAAGAATTTATCACAAAAAGCCTGATACCAGGGAAGTGACGAGTGACAAGAGCAACAAGTTTCACCGCTGATTTTCCAGAGAGTTCCACAAGATTGAATGCTTTACCTCCAAAGTTTCTTTCCAGTTCAAGCCCAACCTAGAAACATGAAATTTAAAGATATCAAATAAAGAAGTGGCCATTAGGCTACAGAATTGCATGCATAAGATCTAGATATGGATTGATCAAAAGCTAGAACAAAAGAAATATTGAGACTGATAATTATGAAGAAGGTTCAATAAAGAAATAAATATAGCAATAGCCAAAACTAACTTCAATTATACTAAGGTAATTTTTACCTCGTGCACCAAGCGAACTCGTTCATCCTCCAAAGGAAGTGGCCTAGGCCATTTCAACAATTCACGTAATTGAGGTCCTGGATGACAAAGGGCCCAAGAAAGGTAAAGAAACGGTAATGTTTGCTTCCTATTATTCACATATGGCTGTGATGAATATGTAGATTTAAGCAATTGATAAAGACTCAAATAATTTACATCCCTGCCATAGTTTTTCCTGAAAGGTAAAACTGCATTTAAAAATAATAATAATAATAATAATAATAATCTCTGGGCTTCATCTTCAGTTTATGAATGTTTGTTATGCGCAGGTGTGTACATGAATAGAGAACACATAATCCTCTAAAGCAGCTACACCAATAACTTACGGTAATGTGAATCATGCACAAAGATGGATGAAGGAGAAACTGCATCTGTTTTCATAATTTGCTCAGATGCTCGGGGCTCTGAGAAACTCATATTAGGAGAACTATTCCTTTGCAACTCAAAGACTGTTTATAGTCTAAATGACTTTTTCCTCTTTTTTACTCTGTGTTTACTAATTAGGGAGAAAAAAACTCAAAATGCACAAGACAGCAGTATTAATGGATGACTATTATAAATGCACATAAAAGGATAGATAATTCAGGTAGAGAAGAAATACCAGTGTATTTTTGCAAACGATCAGCATCAAATGCAGATTTGTCATTCTGCAGAGCTGCCTTTAGTCCCGACGCCAAATGATCATAATTTAAATCCTTATCTTAAAGCATTAAAAATGTCAAATTAAAAAGAAGCCAAAATGTTAGTGGAGCGAACAACAAAAATTTAGATGGACAATCATAAAAAATTACATAGGATATATCTGGGGTATTCATTGCATATTTGCTGAAGTGCATCACGGTCAGACACGTAGTCATTTTGTTATTTTGAGATCCCTCTACCAAACCATTATTGCACAACTAAAACGCTTATAAAATCTCTTAACCCAATAGTCTCATACCTTTGACAAAATAAAAGATTACCAACACAAAAATAAAACAAAATAAAAAGCACCTGCCATCCATTCCAGGAACAGTAAGACTGCAATCTAGGCCAAGTGAAACTTTTTAGTTGCAAAAATCTTAGATACATCTAACACTTGAACTTTACAATTGCAACTCTTGACTCAAATAAAACAACCAATGAACTTGTCATTTCTCACAAGAAAATTTATTCAGCCTAAACGTCCTTCATTCGCCTCACTGGAACACATTTAACAGAACTCTGCTATAGATTAACACCAAAATAAACAAGATATAGATATATTTATATAACTCTGATTCACAGATAACCATCCGAGCAACAAACTGTCAACAAATTCAGTAACAAAAAGAATTCAAAGGAAATGCTGCAATACAATTACATAGAGTCTTACCAGGCCAAAAGCAAAAATTCAGAGCATCTAAAACGAACAGGTACTGAACGGTGAGGGGACCGTTATCAAAGTAATGAATCCCTTCATAATCCCACTCTACCTTAGGAATCGAGTCTTTGATATTCTCTACAACCTTCTCAATCCCTGCATTGAAACTTTATTGAGCAAATTTACAATTCCGAAATTTACATGCATTCATACAAATAAATAAATAAATAAATAAAACAGAAGTCAAAGAATGGACCTGAGGAGTCAACCACCACGTGAGATGCGTGAGTGGCAACCCAAGCAGAGCTCGACCTAACCTCTTCCATGGTGTTCTTTGACTACAGAGTCTGTGAGTCTCTTTCTCTTATTATAGTTCTTTTTTAACCCTAAATTGTTTTATATAAATCCAAATTGATAAATAAGGCCGTGAAATGCGTAGCGTGAACGTGATTCGAAGTTTCCCGCTATTGTTTTGTTTCGAGATTTGACCCTGTGGCCTGTAGGCTGTACCGCTGTAGTTGAGGAATGCGCTTGGGCCACAAAATAACCAACATTGGTAGACAGTAGACACCGACTCACGTCACGTGTGTAGTCTATTTAATATTTATTAGTCAATTGTCACGTTTTTTGGCCGAGTAAACGACTTTTTTCCACTAAGGTTTGTTTTAATGGCACTTTCACACCCAAAAAGTTTCATAATAACACTTTTTCACTCAAAGTTAACATTTTACTATTACTCAAAGCCAATTTTGACGGTAAAAATCTTTTCCATCACCACCATTTGAACTTTTGATCTATTCTTTACAAAACATTTCTCATTACAACACTTGATTTCTCGTCGATTGCTGGTTATAGCAAAATTAGGGTTTTTTTATTTTTATCTGATTTTCGACTAATTTTGGTTATGAATATTTAATCGGCCACCACTATTCGATCGATTTACTGGTTTACATTCTATATTGTACAAAATTTTTTTTATCTTAATTCTTGATAATTCGTCAAACACTAATTAAGAAAGTGAAATATTTTTTAGATATTATCGTAATATAAATTTTTGGTTGAAAATTAGTATTAAGAAGCTTTTTAGGTGGGAAAGTGTTCAACCTTGGGTGGGAAAAAGTCGTTCGTTTAGTTTTTTTTTTTTTTTTGGCCTATTGTTTTGTACCACTAAATTCTTCGAGGCCGACAGGATAAGTTTGAGTATGATGCTGAAGCACAGGGCAGTACTAGTCCAGTAGTCCTTGTCCTTCCAACTCAGTTAAGGCCCACAAATTTTAACGAAAATCCATCCCTCCATCCAATTACAGTGAGCCAAATTAATAGGCTCGTTCTTATTAGACTGTGCTCGTGCAGCTGTCCTACTGTAAAGTTTTTAAATTCGAAGAAATAACAATTTTACCTATTGTGATTGTCCTAAATACAATTTAACCCAATACAACCTGATACTAACAGTCTAACCCAGAATTTATGCAGACATTAAGAAAAATTAACGTCAGAAAGGAATATTCCCCTTATTATATGCAATTGTGCTGGCCTAAAAAAAACATAGCTGAATATTATAATGGTTTAATCATATTATAAGTTTATTAATTGTTAGGGTTATGCCTTGGAGATGTGATGAATTTTCTATAATTAATTATGTTTTTATAAGGTTTTACATTAACTTGAATAAGTCATTCTCCAGAGTTTTAAAAATTGTTGATATATTAAGAATTATGTATATGAGTTAGTCATTTATGTAATATATAGTTTTTAATAAAAATTTAAAGCTTGTGAAGTTATAATGTGCACTTTATTTAGATAAGATTGTTGTAATATTTGCCTTAATAGGATATGACAAGTTAAAAATTATTAAAGTTGATACTTTAGTGAAAATAAACACTTATGCATTATAAATGTCGTAATGGTCAATATCTTAAATTATATGACTTATTGGCATTGAAAATTTTATTTCACAATATGAAATTAAAGAACATGTCATAGACAGCCCCTCCCAATTTGTTAATCAGACTCCCTTCCTTAATTTAAAAAATATAATTCTATCAAATACTGTTAATGCAGAAAATTGCACTAACCAGAAAGATTCGATTGACTTTATTGGAATCGGAACAGGTGTGTGCGTGATTACGGATAATCAACAAATAATTTAGTGAAAATAAACACTTATGCATTATAAATGTCGTAAAGGTCAATATCTTAAATTATATGACTTATTGGCATTGAAAATTTTATTTCACAATATGAAATTAAAGAATAATGTCATAGACATCCCCTCCCAATTTGTTAATCAGACTCCCTTCCTTAATTTAAAAAATATAATTCTATCAAATACTGTTGATGTAGAAAATTGCACCAACCAGAAAGATCCAATTGACTTTATTGGAATCGGAACGGGTTTGTGCGTGATTACGGATAATCAACAAAGAATTTAGTGAAAATAAACACTTATGCATTATAAATGTCGTAATGGTTTTTTAGTTGAATGTCTACGTCCATTGTAGATTTTATTGAATATTTTTCTCCACTATTTCTCTTATAAAGTGGAGATATTTATACAAGATTTTATAAGTGGTAAGCTCACCAAATCCGGGATCATGACTTTGAAATGGTAATTATTTATGATTTGGTGGATTAGACTATTATACATGATTTGAATTTGATCTTACTCTGACATTTTTTGGGATAAAATTTATCTTTATGCTGATTGCATTTTGTGACGGGCTCATCTATCTGTCGGGCTAACTATCTGTTAGGCTCATCTATCAAATCGGGCTCTTCATAGAGTCGGACTGAATCTGAGGCGAGCAAGCCCTTTAGTAGACCTCATCGAATACACTAATTTGACGAGTTTATCAGCGACCTTTGGATTTGTTAGGTTCGTCTACTCAATCGGACTCTTCTTAGAAACAAGCTTAAATTGACAAACTCAATATGTCAAGCTTAATTTGACGAGCTCAAGATACCGAGTTTGAACGGGCAAGCTCATGATGAAAAAAACTCACACAATAATGTTATAAAATATTTGAAACGTATATTTTTTTGTTTATAATTTAAGATATATTATTACTCTATATAATATTTATATATTTTTTCTTTAACTTAAATATCAAATCAACTTACACGTATCTCAACAACAACAATCGCGACGACCCTCCAACTAATTCATGGGCAACTATATGACAAATCTCAAACAAAAACTACATTCTTAAATGTTTGTCTACCTTAAAAACAGTGTATCCGCAAAAGATTTTAAGAGGATGGCGAAGATATGATTAGACACCACCATATCAGGAGGCGTAATACATTAATCTAATGGCTAATATTAGATATTTTAAGTGATAAATGAAAATTTTCATTTTAACACATGTATTATTTTATAACATAGTGATATAAACTTTAATA
>WYDK02118170.1:2095516-2105955 GCA_009867345.2 Toxicodendron radicans
ACCTTGGAATCTATATAATGAAAGGATAGAATTGAGATTCTTTATAAAGTCTTTTGACAAATAGTAGTGCAGTGTATTTGATTAAAATTAAATGGGGAAAGTACAAGTGTACCAAATTCCTTTATTGTCTAAGGTCAAATTGAGAGACAGAGTTGGCCCATAGAAAGACAAATATCCCCCTCCCACCCCCCACCAATTTGCCTTTACCAAAATTCAATTCAGCTTCAACTTTGTTAAGTCTAAGTCCCATCCCATCCCATCTCATGTTATGCCTGCTCTAACTTTTTTTCCCTATAATCTCATACCCAAAATGGTGTCATTACATCATTTTCTTAGTTACTGTCCAATCTTAACTCCCCCACAAATCCACCAACTTAAGGGATGTGTCCCAAGGGTACCAAAAATTGATTAAGTTGACGCTCTTAGAGCGTCTGAATCTGAATGAAACCAATGGGAGGAGAAGCGTGGGTACACGCATTAGAGTAGAGAGTTGGGGTGTAATAGTAAAATAATAATTGGAGACAAAGTTAAGACATAGGAATCTTGAAGGTCATATTGGTTAAGAGATATTTGGCATATAATCCGATTTAAGGGACCGGGATTGAGGGACCATCCACGTCACTTACATACTTCTTTCTTTTTTCTTTTATTTATTTATAAAAAAAAAAAAAAAAAAACATTTTTACTTCTTCAATTTGAATTACCATAATGCAATGCAAAGTTGATTACTTTTGTTTGTTGGGATTGGATATAGAAATGCAATGCATGTGTTTGGAAAGATGGGGATGGGGATGGGGATAGGGATTGGGGATGGGCATGCATGCATTCATGCATTGCATGTGATGATAAAACGATAATGATATAATGGAGACGATAATAGTGAAGTTGATGGGACATGGCAGGGCGTCTGAATTTGTTCTTATCCTTAATAAAGTCCCATGCTTTCTGTTTCAGTACTTTTTGTCTTCTTTTACAAAAATCAGACTCCACCACTCACAGGGCATTCTCGTACTTTTCATTTTACATATCTTCTTACCTTTTTTCGACTCATATCATATCATAATACATCAAATAATCAATCAACCCTAAGCTTTATCATAAATGGAAATTTACAGTTGTCTCACTAGACCCTACTAGTAATGTCATTTTCACTTTCATTCAGTTACTATTTGATGAATTTGATTGAAAAACAGAGCTACGGCATGATGGAACCAAAGCTGCTTGGAAAGTCCCACCACTAACTTGGCATTACATGAAATATTAAGTAAAAATAAATGTATTTTCAAATATTATCTGATGAAGATGAAGCTGATGGACGGATGGATGGATGAATGAATGATAATAAGAGGAATGGATAAGTAATGGGCAAATAGGGAGAGTCTGGATGAGGAGACATGGTGCATAATCTTGGGGATTCGGCGGAGCCAGGGCCGCATCCTGGTGTCGGTCTCTTAGCATACAAAACGTATAACACTCTTAGCTAAAATACAATTTGAATAAGAAATGACAGCTCCTCTCATCACCCTCAACTCTCCCAAATACGTCCCCCCTCCCTAGCTCTGGAAAATTCATCAAAATCCACCCTATCTCTGATCTTTCCATGTCTCCACCCTCTTCCGCAAACTCCCAACATTCTAAGCTGTACCACACTTAAACAAATGTGGGTGATTCTGTCATCTCAGAACTTGTACCTTTAATTGCTTCCCACATTATTGTTAATTACTACTTGGGAGATTAAACTAATAAGTAATATTGTAGGTGATTAAGTTGTAGGTAACCGTAGTGGTTAATTACCAGGTCAAGGTAGCTAGCTAGCTCTGGTTTTTTATTTTCTCTTATGTAACCCACCCTGAAAACATGTAACGAGAAGGGAACAAGGTTCTGTTTATGGTCGATGATTTGGCTTAAAATATTTCCATTTTCGATACCTTTTTAGACCAAAAAATTTATATGGTCAATTGATTTGCAGGTCTCGATGTCAAAGAACCTAGGTGGAGCCTGTCCAAGTCATCACCAACTTTGTATTCTTTAGACAAGAAGCACACAGAATCAAACAATCATCAACAAAAAAAAGCAGTTAACTAATCGCATATCATTCCTCGAGCCACACCATTTCTTTTTAATTCCTATATATATATATATATATATACATATATATATATATATATTTGGGTCTAGTCAACTACAGCTTGATGATCAAACCCTAAACTTTCCAACTGTCTTACTTAATTTTTAATCATTCCATTATCAACCATGTTATATCTTCGTTTCCATTAAACAGGACAATGAGCAAGATGATAGTGAACATGTTGCCTGGTTGTTAATTTGTTTAGTAATTGATGTTGGCTGTTAATCTCTGCCCTAATTTGGTGATGTTTATGATACCCAATAAGCTTCCTGTTGTTTCGCACAGGCCCTACAAAGCTCGTTGTGCTTCGCAACAATTAGTCATTAGAATATCATGGTGTAAAAGGAGCTGTACGGCTCATATAATTAGATTACAGAAAAGGGAACAAGATCTCTTCCATTATCGTTTCGAGGCAATTGTCTTGGCATTTGTCTCTAACTGTTTCGTTCTCCAATTATTTTTTCATCTAGGTGAAACATGTTAACATGAAACGTGTCGAGGACCCATGTTGCCCTTTGACTGGAAAAATTATTTTTCTTTAACAAATTCACCATCATATTATATATATATATATCTATATATTTATAACCTAACCTAGCTAGTCTTGGTATTAGGGTTTATATATCTATTCAAACGACGTAGTGGTCCTGCTTTCAACCCTAATTATTTTTTCCCAATGTTTAAAAGTTGTTTGGCCAAATTAGAACAACTCCTGTTGTTGAAACTAATAAAACATGAGATGGATTAATCTTTTGATCCATCATCGACCTAATCAATCTCTTAAACTTGATCAAGAATGACAAGGGAACATAAAAATGAAACAAAAGCCAAAAAGGTCGCAAGAATCATGTGTTTTTTTATTTTATGATTATTATCGTGCCCGTAAGCTCTTTCGTCATCATCACCTTAATCTTTACATTCAGGTCCAATCAACGTAAAATTCTTGTTGATTTAACTGTTAATGATTCTGGATAATATATTGAACACTGAGACGCAAAGAATTATTCTTAGCCTAACTAAATCCGTCTAAGGCTTTTTCATTAGCATAGAAATGAAATCTGTTGATATATCTCTTTTGATTCCCAATTTGATGGAGACTCGACAAGAGTCCATGCATATAAAGAATGATATGGTGAGTAAAATGTTTCTCAATTCTTAGGATCACCAAGATCGAATAAGGATTAAATAAATGATGAGTAAGAATCTCATCTCTTGAATTGTTTATTTCATGCCACTTTAATTATTCTAATCTCATTAATTTATTTATCCGAATTAAGAACCAAGAATAAATATTTAATATCCCTACCATATTTTGACCAACAATCATTTGGAAGTTCGTTAAAGCCGTGTATATATATTAAATATGACCATTTTTTTAGTTAATAAATCTAAAATTAGTTCACCCAATTTACCAAAATTAGAATATTATATATTCTTTATTGTATGTGTGTATGCATGCATGCATATATTATACTTATTTGCCATCATCTCATAATTTATGTCATTTTCATTTTACTAAATATTACTCTCATCATCTGTATCATCATCATCATCATTGTTCTTTCATTATTGTCTTTGTCACTGTCACGGTGTCACCATTACAAACTTATATAGTTCTTTATATTCTATGTATATTTTTTTTTTAAAAAAAAAGGATGACTTCATTATCATTTTAGTCATTCTTTAAATGGAATTATTTTCCTTCCTTTGGCTTGTAGTATGAAACATGTATTATTACGTATTGAAAAGGCACATTCTCATAAGTCATAATCATTTAAAAGAAAGGGTAAACGGTATTTGAAACTGGTCTTGTATATATATATATATTGTAATATTCTCCTCAAGTTTATTTATATGAGAATTTGATTAAGGCAGGGTAACAAAATATTTATTTCTTGGAATGTTCATATTCATGCCTTTTACTTGTATTCCACAGATCCAAAAGGTGGGTAATGAGTTTTAAAATGTTAAGCATATATTACCTGTTTGGCATGTTCAAGTTGAAGTACATATATAACTCTATTTATAATATGTTAATTCAAAATGTTTCTTATTATTATATATATATACTTGGTTAACAAATAATTGGTAATTTAAGATTGGAGGGCAGTCGAAATCACCTAACAACCCCACCACACAAAACCCACATAGATATTTCTAATTTATTATAATTAATCATACACCCAATAAAAAAAACAGAAATTGATTAGATGCTCTCATCACTCTGCAATATAATTTCTAATTATATATATATAAGCGAAACTTCAATTCTAGCTTCCAGCCTTTCCTTTTCATCCTCGGTTTAATAAGGCCAATAATAATAAATTGGGTCATTATCAATCCAACATTACTTATTTATTAATATCTGACGGTCCTTATGTTATAACCATTTATTTAATGTTTAACATTTCTTCTAAACATCAATCATTGTCAGAACCGTTTATGGCTCGCAATTAAACATCACCTTATCCCTCACAACCTAATTAATTTCAACAGTACTGCATCATCAATAATGCGGATCCTTTTATTATTATTGATAACCCATTTTTCTCTATTTATGACATTGACATGTATAAAAAAAATAAAGTTGGAGTTTAGATTCAACAATTATATATATGGTGAAAATATATTCCTTTTATAAAAACAATATAACAGACTCTACACTCACAAAATCAGGAAATATACAGTAACTAATGGTGAATCATCACCCTCCATCTGGCTGGCTTTCTAGGTAGAGGATAATGATCGGAAAACTCACGCTACCACTCCTTACTCATATTCAAATTCCCTGTTTGATTGTAAAATGGACCCGCTTTCGCACCTCACTTAATCAAACGGCCGATATTCCTGGGAGTTGCCTCCCCAAACTGACGATTCCCACTCCTCCACGTTGCACCTCCTTATTTTCCGTTAAATAAGAAATATTGATAAACCTTAAATACTACAGTATTGAGATATTTTAAAATATTTATTTGATAATTTTGAATTTTCAGAAGGTAAGAATATACTATTACAGCGTGTAAATAAATATATTATTTAATATTTTATATTATCAAAAAAGAAATTATTCCTGTAATAGTGTACTGTTCTGAATTATATATTAAATCCGTTAAAAAGAAGAAACAGAAGCAAACTGTACATCAAAATTTTGTCATGAAACTGCTGATTACGAAGGAATAGTAAAAAGGGACCCAGTTGAGGTTGCATGGGCATGAATGTTGAAGATGATCCATTCCATGGATGGAACATGAAAGGAGAGAGATAGAAAGAGGTAATGATTATAAATGGGGTCATGATGGCAACCCCTGCTTCCGTATAAATATATGATTAAAATCCAACGCCAAAAGATAAATCTAAACCAACTTAAAAAACACACCCACAAGACTGCGCAGCCATAGCCGCCATTTCCTCTTCCTTTTTTTTTTCTGATCATTAATATTAATATATATATATTTATTAAATTTTATTTAACATATTATAATTATCACTCTGTATGTACTGCTCAGAAAGATTAATAGACAGACCGACAGAAGAAGAGATAGGGACGCCAAAAGGCACTGAATTAAATAAATAAATAAATTTAGAAACACAGAGAAAAAGAAATTAAAAAAATAGTTGAGATTCTAGAGAGAGAAAGACAAAATAAATAAATAAATAAATAATAAAGGCCTGAAATCATGTATATATAGGCATCATAAGAGCACTTGAACCTCTGCGATAGTGAGCTACTCACTACCTAAGAGAAGAGAAAGAGAAAGAAAGAAACAAAGTTAAATTTTAGTAACAACCCTTTTCATTTCCTATTTAGAATTTCTATCTTTGTTTTCTCGAATTTCCAAGTCTTGCTTGATTCAGACGTTATTCAGGCTAATTTGCGGCCTTGAAAAAGCTGCTCATACTACTTCTTTCCCTCTATATAAACCCCTTTTGATCTTGACTCGACAGTCCAACAGTTGACAACTCTCTTCTCTCTTAGAAGTTGATTAATATGATTATGAACGTAGAGAACAATATGGGAGTGGTGGTGAGGGTGAGGGAGTTTGATCCAAACAAAGATGGTTTAAGCGTTGAACAAGTGGAGAGTAGATGTGAGGTTGGTCCCAGCGGCAAACTCTGTTTGTTCACCGACCTCTTAGGTGATCCTATTTGCAGGGTCCGCCACTCTCCTTCTTTTCTCATGCTGGTACTATTGCCCTGTACTCTCTTTTCATTACTTGTCTTTTCTATTGTCCTTTTCTGTTCTATTTTACCGTCTTTCAATCGTCCATAACCAAAACCATCATCAAAATCCCATCTTTAATAACAATATTACGTTCTTCTTTTAACTTAAAACTCTAATTATTTGCCCTGCTTTTAACACCCATTACTAAATTCTGTTTCGCAGGTGGCGGAGATAGGTGATGAAATAGTTGGCATGATAAGAGGTTGCATAAAGACCGTTACATGTGGCAAGAAACTCTCACGAAACGGAAAAAACAATAACAATGATATTATCAAATCTCTCCCTGTTTACACCAAACTCGCCTACATATTAGGCCTTCGTGTCTCTCCCTCTCACCGGTATTCTACTTCACTCTCACCACTATTCAAATGTTGGACATATCTAATTTTTTATAGAATAATGCTAATATATACTTTTTTATTTCTTTTAGGCGGATGGGAATCGGTTTGAAGCTTGTTAAAAGAATGGAGGAGTGGTTCAGACAGAGTGGCGCTGAATATTCATATATCGCTACCGAAAACGACAACCACGCTTCCGTCAAGCTCTTCACCGACAAATGCGGTTACTCAAAGTTTCGTACACCGTCTATCCTGGTCAACCCGGTCTACGCCCACCGAGTTACCGTTCCGAAACATGTGACCATCATTCACCTAGGTGCTTCCGACGCTGAACTCCTATACCGCAGAAAATTCTCCACCACCGAGTTCTTCCCTCGTGACATTGACTCGGTACTCAAAAACAAGCTTAGCTTGGGTACCTTTTTGGCAGTACCACGTGGTAGTTACTCACCAGAGACGTGGACCGGGTCGGATGCGTTTTTATCTAACCCGCCAGAGTCGTGGGCGGTGATGAGTGTTTGGAACTGTAAGGACGTTTTTAAACTTGAGGTACGTGGCGCGTCACGCGTGAGGCGTACGCTTGCTAAAACGACTCGGGTTGTGGATCGAGTTTTGCCTTGGTTGAAAATACCGTCAATACCGGAGCTGTTTAGACCGTTTGGATTACATTTTATGTACGGTTTAGGTGGCGAAGGCCCACGCGCAGTAAAGTTGTTGAAAGCGTTGTGTGGCTACGCGCATAACTTGGCTAAGGAGCGTGGGTGCGGTGTGGTGGCTACGGAGGTCTCAAGTGGCGAGCCGCTCAAGTTAGGAATTCCACACTGGAAAGTGTTATCGTGCGCCGAAGACTTGTGGTGCATGAAGAGACTTGGGGAAGACTACAGTGACGGGTCTGTCGGTGACTGGACTAAATCACCTGCTGGATTGTCCATTTTTGTTGACCCTAGAGAGTTCTGAAAAAAAGAATTCTAAAAAAAAAAATTAGAGAAAAAGAAAAATACATTAGAAAAAGGGTTTTTATGGGATTAGTAGGTTTTTAATGTGTTAATTAGGGTTTTAGTGATACGGGGAGAGCTGAAAGGAAGAATGAGAAGATATGGATTTTTGATGTAAAAGATGAAAGAATATCCCCACTTTGTTTTATATTTTATTAGGTTACTTTTGTAAATGGAAGTGGCTTTTTAGATCCCCTCCTGTAGCCGAACGTAGCATTTCCTTATTCTATCTATCTATCTACACTCTAGTTGGTTCTTGGATGGATGGGTATGACAAATCATGTGTAATAAGAATATCCCTTCAAGGTTAATTAATTAATTTAAAAAAAAAAAAAAAAAACAATGGACCTTTTGGCCCCCGTATCATTTTTTCCCTTTGATTTTATGCTATCAATGCATTTAATAACAGATACTCCCCCTTTAAATCTAATTCCTCAGGATCTTTCTATTTAAGTATAGTGGAGAATAAATTTTACTTCACACTGTTCTTATCAACGTCAAAATGTCCTTCTTAAAATATTTTTAAGAATTTGTGCAGGGAATTCTTATAATTAGTTGACAAAATTGATCGGAGATTTGGATTTTAGCTGCAAATTTGTGTTGTTTGATTGTCCTCTCCTTGTTTTGGTGGGTTCGGCTTCCACGATCGATCGCCTAAGGTTCCGGGATTGTGACATTTTTTTTGGTTTTAATGTAACAAGCACTTAAAACAAAACTCACACAAAACTACAAAATGCAAGCCCACTTCTCTTTTATATTATTTTGTCCCATTAAATAGTGTTCTTGGATACCATACTTTATTGATTCATACTAAAAATCTAACACTTGAAAAGTTATTCTATATTATTCAAATGAAAACGACTCTAAATAATACTAACAATTATGGACCTACTCTTGACTCTCATTTTGAATTTTAACTTCCAAAAATAAATAGTGAATTAGTAGAGTAGGTGATTCATCACGGCCTTCACCATCATATGAATCACGAGAAAGAAGAAGAAGAAGAAAAAAATAGGACAGTTGAAACAACAAATTAATGTGACTGTTTAAATACCTTATTATTATTATTATTTAAAATAATTGTTATCTTATCATATGGTAAAAAAGTTAAATAAATGCATCAACATCAAAATAACACTGGAAAATTGATACCGATTTCTTAATATTTAACCAATAGGTATGAAAGGTATGAAAGCTGTGAGTAAAGTAGGTGTGTGAAAGTGTTAGGCAAGTTCTGAGTAAAGTAGTTTTAATGAATGCCAAAGTCTAATTGACTTAATAACATTAATAAAGATATGAAACCTCGCTCACCAAATCTTATAATGTATACTTTTTAAAGTAAAGATGTGTTCCCCATGAAAATGGGTGGCAATAAAAAAGTTCAATAAATTAAAGTTTGAATGGGTTTGATCACTTTGGTATGGTTAATGTCCTTTCCCAGCTGCGGTGACTACAAAATATACATATGGTGGTTTAGGTATGTGGAGGGTGGAGCCTCAGATTAGTCAATTTTGGGCTAACTTTTTAACTTTTGCTTTGATTAGTCAATTAGTCAAGTCCTAAAGTGGATTATCTATTAACATTCTTTAATTATATTAGGATTTAATATCTCTTAACTTAATGACATCCAGGAAATGTTTATCAAGGCATCTTTGGGGGAAGTCCACTTGACTCAAAACTTTGCTTTTTCTCTTTCAGTCTATTGAGATTGAACTAACACATTTTCAGTAATAAATAAATAATGTTGTAAACCATATGGCTCCCACCATTTGTCAAGTTGGGAGGGCCAACTTGACAACTTGTCAAGTAGAGGGGGGGTTGATGCTATAAATACCCCACATCCCTTTCTTTCTTTCTTTACACTTCAATTCCAATAAGATTTCTCACTTCTCACACTTTGGCCCTTGTCTTCTTTTATTTATTCTTTTATTATCTTATCTGAGTTAATTATTATATAACACGTTATTAGCACAAAGAGTTCAGCTAGTGTAACAGTACACCTCTATTGAAGGTATGTATTTCAATCCTACAAATGTTCTTTAATTTCTGCTTCCGCCTCTATGGTTGGATTTATTTATTATTGATTAATACCGCCTTCATGGTCGGTGATTCTTTAATTTCTGCTTCCGCCTCTATCGTCGGATTTATTTATTATTGATTAATACCGCCTTCATGGTCGGTTTTGTTTATCATTGTTGAATACAATCTTTATGGTGTTATCTGCTTTTATTATATGTTCGATAACTAATATTAGTAACTATGCTTTGATCTTATATTTGATAAATGAACTTGAAGTTCTATAAATAAATATTGTTTTAGAATTTGAAGTTCTAAATACTGATTACAAGTATGAAGCTTGTAAAACAGTGATAAAAATGAACCTGAAGTTCTATATCATGAAAATTAAAGCTCTGTAAACATCCTCACTAATTTTTTTTTAAGGATGGACTTCAGAACTGAAACATTGATATCCAGTAATTGTGGACACATTTGTTTAGTAGACAGTGCAACGACGCACACCATCCTTCGGGATATAAAATATTTATCAGATTTGATATTTATTGAGGCTAAAATCAATATCATATCAGGGTCCGTAAACATAATTGAGGGTTCCAGATGAGCAACTCTCTTGTTAACAAGTGGAACTAAATTGAGTATCTATGATGCTTTATATTCTAGCAAATCTAGAAGAAATTTGCTTAGTTTCAAAGATATACGACTCAATGGATACCATATTGAAACTTTAAGTGAAAATG
>WYDK02118170.1:2106055-2122195 GCA_009867345.2 Toxicodendron radicans
GTAATGTTATTATATTAAGCCTATTATAATTTATAAATTATAATGGCAATTAGATGCAATTATTTCCCAAATTATAAATAGATGTGATTAGATTATAATTAAAATGATAATATATAAATTGCATCAAAATAACATAATATCATGTCATTAAAAAAAACTAAATATAAAAACTTTTGTATGAAATCTTATAAATATTTAAAACTATATATATATATATGCCGGGCATAATTTGGGCTAGGCTGGGCTAAGGATGATATCCATATTTGGCTCGGGACCCAACTGTTTCGGGTAATGGGCCAGGCCAGGCCGAGTTAGATGATCATCCCTAGCAAGTGTTGGCCAAAGACTAACGATAATGGAAGCGATGATCCAATGTATTCATGTAGTGCCAACCCCAAACAAGAGAAGCCTTCCCCAGAGCTATGCCGACTCACCCTTCATCGATGTCATCGCCCTCGTCGAGATGCCAAAAAAGTTCTCTCATCTCAACATAAAGCCTTACGATGGCACATCAGACCCAAATAATCACATTGCATCTTACAAACAAAAGACGTTCACCGTTGTCATAGCTCGCTGTCTACGCAAGACTTGCATGTGTAAGAGCTTCAGCTCTAGCCTGATCGACCTGACTTTGCAATGGTACACCGACATTCCCAAAAACTCCATCACCTCATTTGCTCAACTCATGGATACTTTCATCGAGCAATTTGCCTACAGCAAGAAGTTGGAGAAACTTTTGGGAGACCTCTACAGAATCCATCAGTGTCGCGGGGAGTTGCTTTGAGAGTATGTAGGACGATTCAATCGAGAGAAAGTCTCTATTCCATATTGCAATTATGAGACATCATTAGACGCTTCCAATAAGGGACTCATACCCGACATAAGCAAATAGTTTGTTTGAGATCTAGCCTTATATGGGTCAGATAAATATCCTACATTTGCATAACCAATTAATTGAGGTGTAGATTCATTTGAATAAAATAAACTCATATCTATTGTTTCCTGAAGATATCAAAATATATGCATAATTTCGTTCCAATGTCTTCATGTCAGAGTATAACTATATCTTGCTAACAAATTTACTGAAAATGTTATATTAGTTCGTGTATTGTTAGCAAGATACATTAATGCACCTATTGCACTTAGGTATGGTACTTCAGGACCAAGTACCTCTTATTTATCTTCTACTAGCAAAAAATGTTCTTTATTCACATCAAGTGATCTTACAACCATTGGGGTACTTAATGGAAGAGCTTTATCCATATAAAATCATTTTAAGATTTTCTTGGTATAATTTGATTGGTGTACAAAAATTTCACTCGTTAAGTGCTCAATTTGTAAATCGAGACAAAAATTTGTTTTTCCAATGTCTTTCATCTCAAATTCCATTTTTAGATAATATGCTGCCCTTTGAATCTCTTCAGGAGTTCCAATAATATTTAAGTCATCAACATATACAGTAATTATAACAAATTCAGATTTAGATCTTTTTATGAAAACACATAGGCAAATAAGGTCATTTTTATAACATTCTTTCAACAATTACTTACTAATACGATTATACCACATACGATCTGATTGCTTTAATCAATGTAATGATTTATGCAATTTAATTGAATAAAATTCTTGAGAATTTGAGTTACATGCTTCAAGCATTTTAAATCCTTCAGGGATTTTCATATATACGTCGTTATCAAGTGATCCATATAAATAGACTGTAACTACATCCATTAGACGCATATCAAGGTTTTATTTGTTGCCAGACTAATAAGCAATCGAAATGTTATTGCATCCACCACATGAGAATATGTTTCTTTAGAATCAATGTCAAGTCTTTGCGAAAACCCTTTTGCTACAAGTCGTGCTTTATATCTTACGACTGCATTTTTCTCATTTCGTTTTCGCACAAATACCCATTTGTACCTCACTGGCATTACATCTTTAGGTGTTCAGACTACATGTCAGAAAACTCTATGTTTTTCTAATGAATTTAGTTCTACCTTGATTGCGTCTTTCCATTTTGGCCAATCTTCTATATGTTTACATTCCTCAAGCGCTATGTTGTATTTCTAATGAATTTATGTTCGGTTCAAGATCCTCATTATTATTTACAATATCAAGCGCTATGTTGTATGCAAAAATATTGTTGACAATTATTTCTTTTTGATTCCATATTTTTCTTGTAGAGACATAATTTATTGAGATCTCTTCATTTTTGCTAGTTTCAGGTACCTGAACTTCTTCTGAAGTTTCATGATTAATTATGTCTCTATTCTCTTCATAAGAACTTGCCTCCCTCATGTAAGCCTCTTGGTCATTTGCTACTCTTTTCTTTCAAGGATTTTTATCTTTGGAACCGACTGGTCTATCACGCTTTAAACATGCTTTAAATTCATTTGCTATACAGGTAATTGTCCTTTAGGGACATCAATCAGAATTGGAGCATTTGCAATTGGTATGTGTGATTTAGTTACTCTTTTTGAATCAGTAAATGCGTCTAACAATTGATTTGCTACATTTTGCAAATGAATTATCTTTTGAACTTCTTGTTCACATTGTTTAGTACGAGGATCATGATAAGATAATGATGATATTTTTTAGGTAATTTCCTTTTCCATCTACCTATTCTCTCCCCCTAATGCTGGGAAATTTGTTTCATCAAAATGACAATTGGCAAATTGTGTTGTAAATAAATCTCCTATTAATGGTTCTAAATATTTAATTATAGAAAGAGATTCATATCCAACATATATTCCCAATCTTCTTTAAGAACCCATTTTAGTGCGTTGTAGTTGAGCAATTGGATATACCATAAATCCAAATATCCTTAAATGAGAAATATTTGGCTCTTGACCAAAAACCAATTGTAAAGGGGAGAATTTGTGATAACTTGTTGGCCTAATGCATATAAGTGTTGTTGCATGTAAAATAGCATGTCTCCAAGCAAAACTTGGGAGCTTTGTTCTCATAAGTAATGGTCTAGCAATCAATTGGAGGCGTTTAATAAATGACTCTGCTAGACCATTTTGTGTATGAACATGGGCAACAAAATTTTCAATAGTTATTCAGATTGACATACAATAATCATTAAAAGTCTGAGACATAAATTCACCAGCATTATCAAGACGTATTGTCTTACTTTTATAATCTGGAAATTGTGCTCTTAATCGAATTATTTGGGCAAGTAATCTCGCAAACGCCAGACTGCAAGTAGATAATAAACACACATGGGACCATCTTGTAGCTGCATCAACTAAGCCCATAAATATCTAAATGGTCCACAAGGTGGATGAATAGGCCCACATATATCACCTCGAATTTGTTCTAGAATTGTAAGTGATTCAATCCCAATTTTAGCCGATGATGGTCTAATAATTAATTTACCTTGCGAACAAGCAATACAAGAGAATTCATTAGATTGAAAAATCTCCTGGTTTTTCAATGGATGTCCATGTGAATTCTCAATGATTTTTCGCATCATTATTGAACCGGGATGGCATAACCGGTCATGCCAAGTAATAAATGTATTAGGATCAATAAACTTCTGGCTGACTATAACATGTGTTTCAAATACACTAATATTTGTATAGTACAATCCGGAAGAAAAAGCAGGTAATTTTTCCAACACACATTTCTTTCCTGCAATTATTCTTGTAATATAAAGATATTCAATATTTCCTTTATTGGTTGTCTCAATATTATATCCATTACGACGAATATCTTTAAAACTCGGTTTCTTTTAGACTTAGAAGAAAATAATGCATCTTTTATAATAATTTGTGTTCCTTCAAACAATAATATATTAGTTTTTCTAGAGCCTTCAATTAATCTTGTACTACTAGATATAGTGTGCATTGTAGCACTGTCTGAAAGACAAAGATCTTCATCATTGATCTTGGATCCAATCATAGACTTGGGAATCCCCATTTTTCTTTATTCAAAAACAAAATATATAGTAAGACATATTACAAAGCCAACAAAACAAAGTAATTTATCTAAAATTGAAAATCACACTTAAACATATTAAAAGTAAAACACTCTAAAATAAATAATAAACACAAAAACATAACTTTAATAATTTTAGACATTTCCATCCCCAATTAAATGATCAATTCTCATTTCAGGATTTTCGAAGAAATTTGCAACATCCAGATGTGTTATATTAACAGGTCCATATTTTCATTTTGGTTAGCAAAATTTGCTTTCATATTTTCCTCTTTTTCTTTCAACGATGCTTGATAAAGTTCAACAAGATGTTTAGGCACATGATAGGTACGTTACCAATGTCCTTTCATGCCACATCGATAGCACAAAATTTATATATTCTTCAAATTTTTATGTTGTCCACTTTTTCGCTTTTCATTTTTCTCTTCATCATAATTCCATTTCTGGTGGCTTTTATAATTATAAGAGTTATTATTATAACCACCATGATTGTGATTATTACAACTTTGACCACGTCCACGGCTAAGACCACGACCATGATTATCATATATTGTCACATTCACTTCAAGAAATGGAGTAGAACCTATTGGGTGAGCTTCATGATTTTTCATTAATAGCTCGTTATTTTGTTCAGATGCAAGAAGACATGAAATTAGTTCATAATATTTTTGAAAACTCTTTTCTCTATATTGCTGTTGAAAGGGCATATTTGATGCATGAAAAGTAGATAATGTTTTCTCTAACATACCTTGATCGGTAATATTTTCTCCGCACAATTTCAGTTGAGAACTAATTTTGAATACTACAGGGTTATATTTACTTATTGATTTGAAATCTTGTAAATGTAAATGTATCCAATCATAACGAGCTTTAGGAAGAATCACAGTTTTTTTGTGGTCATATATTTCCTTTAATATTTCCAAAGAGTAAGTGGATCTTTTACCGTAAGGTATTCCGTTTTCAATCCTTCATGGAGATGGCGTCAAAGGAAAATCATGGCTTTAGCCTTATTTTGATTGGATGATTTATTTCCTTCTTTGATGGTGTCTCCAAGACCCATAACATCTAAGTGAATTTCAGCGTCAAGAATCAATGACAAATAATTCTTGCCCGTAATATCAAGAGTCACAAATTCAAGGTTCGGAAGATTTGTCATGACAAAAACTATAAAAGAAATATTTAATAAATTAGACAATCTCTAATAAAATGAAAATATTATCACAAATAAGAATTTATAATAACAAATCATGCACATACAATTTATTACAGTTATAGAATTTTAATCATTTGAAAACATAAATCATAAAAGCAAATATTTATATGTGTGTCTTTTCATATTAATCAAATTATAAATCTATCACTATATAATGTTTTGTAAATAATGAACCAAAAGGTACCAAATTAAAACACTTGCATATATTTTATACTATCAAAATGATTAATCATTCCAACATATTTATAAAGCATATTGAAATACAAGCAAAATTGAATTTACTTACTTGGCAAAAGGAAAACTCCAACTCCAACTCCAAATTTGATTAGAGACAAAAGCTTGAAACTTGATGAGAACCTTTCACCCAATGACAAGTTGACAATTTAAAAATCCAATATGGTTGATTAGAGAATCGTGTTGATAACGTTTTATAAAATAAACTAAGAGAATAGAGAAGATGATTGAGGGGAAATAGAACTAATGCTTTTATATTCCAAAGTTTAGTGTACATCATTTTACACAATACATCTATTTACAGTCTCAAGATTATGAAATATTATAAATGAAATTAAAAACTAAATAAAAGTGACAATAAAATACTTTGAAGTTGTAGAAGTTGAACGGTTCAAGAGTTAGAGAAAACGAAAGATTGGAAAGTTACAGAATTGCAAGAGACATTCACATTTATTTATAACATAATGGGTGCGTTTGAGTCAGGGAATGTTAGATTAATGAGAATATTAGATTAAGAGAATGTTAGATTATCTTGGTATGAGAATATTGTATTACTGGAAATGTGTTTGATTGGAAAAAATAAATAGGTGGATATATTATATTCATATGTTTGGTTAGGAGGAATAAAGTGGTGGGTATGTTATTTAAATTACCGAATTACCCTTATTATTTTAATATTATTATTATTTTTTATTATAATTTAAATTATTTTTTAACCCCTTACATTTGAAAATTTAACTAAAACACCTCCACAATAAAAATTTAAAAAGTCACGAACACACCCCCACCCACCCACCCACCCACCACCAGTTGCCGACCACCATCGCCGGCGGCCGAAGGTGGGAGATGAAATGGCACATTCGGCTTGCCTTGTGTCGATCTGGTAGTTTTAGGCCTGTGTCGATCTGGTAGTTTTAGGCCATATCTATGGTCGGAAACGGCCAAAACGTTGTAGATCTAGTCGGAAACGACCAGATTGGCACATGACCGGCCGTGCTGGTTCATCGTTGGCCGCCGGCGGTGGCTGGGTACCTTTGGGTAAATATTTTAAAGTTAAAAGGTATTTATGGCCTAAAAATTTTGTATTTAAGGGTAAAATAGTCCATGAATTTTTTTTGTAAATTGATTTTAAAATAATGGTATTTTTGTCCAAAATTTTTAATAATTAGGCGCAAATTTGTACAAAATTTATATTACCTAGGTAATCTTAAAATACATAAGAAAATTGTGATAATAAGATTGTTTCATATATTACCACCAAACTTTATAATTAATAATGAAAGATTATCGGAATGTTTTATTACTTTACAACCAAACAGGATAATAGATAATAAAAGGATATTATAAAATAATCTTTTAAAACCCCCAATCAAAAGCCTCCAATGAGATTTCTTTAGTTTGACAGTGGCGCAAACACTATTACTCACCTAAAAAACGAAGACTGAATTCAAGTGATCTGCACTAGTCTTTAATTTTTATTTTTTTATTTATTCATATTTATATACATAATGAAATTAAATGAAAAAAAAACATATGGCTTGTTGCTGAGCTCGAGTAGGAATTACCCTGCTGATATTGCAAGAAAAGTATAATCTCCAGGTCAGTGACAGTTTGGAACTACAATAAGCAACTAAAATAACAATCAGAAACTTGCCATTCCCTTTAGATTTTAGTACAGCAAAAGTGGTTCACCATCACACCCCATCTCTCGGAGAATAAGATACAGATCAATAATATATACCTTACCCCCTCCATCTCTTCAGCAATAACAAAATTGACAGTTAATATCTAACTGACATGTATTTTTCCCCATAACCCTTTCAACATGCCTCTTTTGCTTGAATTATCCCAGTGGGGAATCAGCTGGATAAAGTCAGTGGCTTCTAATTTTTCCTAATGGTTGATATGTAAGATAAGTTTACAAGCCCAAACAAGGCATGCCTGAGCATGTTTATATCTAAGACACTGAATGCCTCCTACTCCTAGAAGGGGTTGACTTCGTTTCCTCTGCGGTGGCAGAACCAGGACTTGGGCTCTCTGATGTGTCGGAGCTACTCATTTCACCATTTCTTTCTTTGCCAGACCAGAGCTTTGAAAAGAGTTTTGACATGAGAACACCTTTCATTTTTCCCGCAGCAATTTTTTCAACATCATTTTTAGCACCATCATTCCAGTTTTTATTACCGGTACTGCCTGCTAACCTTAGAGTAGCAAGCTCCCCCTTCAAAGCCCTTATATCCTCGGTTGTTGCCACTGCATCCCAATCCTCCTCAGTGTTGGTTGTAGTAGATCGTGAGCTCCCATGAGATCCACCAGGGAGTAATGACCTCATGGACCCTGGTAGGTCAGGTGTGCTGTTGCCAGCAGCTGATGTTGAGGCTCTTATCTGCTCAAAGAAGAGGACTTGCACAACCACTCGCAAGGGAAGTCGCTCATTTTGCACGGCATGCATACACGCTACTGCAGATAATTTCCTGCAGTCCATCAACCTGCAGATTCTCTTCCTCTCGCTTTTGCTAATCCCAGGGTGTTCCTGCACCATAAAAAATCCGTTATAGTCCTTGACTCCTTGACTAAGCATGTGAAACTTAACTATATTTTGATAACAGCAAGCTGAGTTATGACTGTTTCTTGTCATGAATGAGGTAGGTACAAAGAAAATGGAGGTCTTAGCTGCCAATAATTGCAATGCTACATCAATTTCAAGAATGAAACTTACTGAAAAATGCCTACAACTAAAGGTGTAAGCAAACATCATCCATGATCTTCATGAAAAATCTTTATAGAAGGTAACAATTAAAGATGAAAGTGTGACAATAACTTTTATCTAGGAACCACAGAATCATAAATATGGAAATTTTTATAAAGTACGTCTTTGGATAGAATCACTGATATTAACCACAAAAAAAGAAAAAAAAAAACTCTGATTGGTTTAAAGATACTTGAAAAATAGGAGCTTACCTTCAGATACATGTCAATGGCACGGTAAAGTCCATCATGGGACAGTCTTGGGAAACTTGAAACGATTTCAGCAAGATTGACAATTTTGGTAAGAGGTAGGTTGGGATCCTGGGCAATTTCAGCTAGGTAGCCATCAACCAGCTTTGCTACCTTTGCCTTTGAAGCATCTGTTACCATTCCAGGGCTTCTAATCTCCTGTATTTCATTGTCAATAGGAAGCTCAGTCTGAGCACTCTGCTCATATGTCACAAACTCTTCAACTAGGCATTGCACCATATCAACATCATATACTGTTGTTTCCCCAGGTGGAGCTCGGATCAAAAGATCAGCCACTGTAGCCTCCTCTAGCTGGTGGCCAATTTTCCTCGTCAACTCTCTTCTTTCCATTTCTCCACATTCCAATAGAATTGCGGCTCTTAACAACTTAAGCAGGAAGCCACAGGGAACACTACCTCTCTCTGTGGGCAACAGCCAAAGAATGGTCTCCGCTAAAGATCTATATTTTGTTACATCAACATTCTGTGTCATACCCTTGCTAAACCCTGGCAACCTTCGCAAGGCATACGCACTCAAGGCCTCTCCAATTATGTCACCAGAAACTCTTTCTTTTGTTTTGATTGTTGAAATCACCCTCTTATATAAATCTACATGCAGCTCACAGAGATCTTCCACCCACCAGTCCTTTGGAACCAATTGTGGTTTTCTAACACCATTCCAGAGAGGATCATTCCCATTTTCAGATGGAAGTTTTTTCCTGTTATAGGTATACGACCATTCCACCTTGGAAGTATCAATTGAAGCCTTGGTAGCTATAGAATCAAGACAGTGGCTGACAATCTTAAGTTCCTCAGACCACGGAACAAGAGACCTTGTAGTCTGAAGAACAATAATTGAATCTTTCCAGCTACGGAAGATGCTAGAGTTCAGAAAGACGTCAATTTTGTAAATTAGGTTGCCCTTTTCAACTGTTTCATACATCTCAAGGTATTCTGCAGCACATCGAGCTGCAACCACATTGTACGCATTGAGAGTGACTGTCATACCATAACAGAACTTGGCACATATTTCAAAAGCTGCAGGTCCACCAGGAATATCCTGGATGTTAATTTCATCACTGTTATCATCATTTGTTGTTGCAACCAGCTTCTGCAAGCGTGCACTCCTGGATAGAAGGGGGAACTGCAGAAATACTGCCAATCTTAGTAAAGACCAAAACCAATTATCACCAATAAAGAGTGTGCCAAATGATAATATTATGTTAATCTTTCTGAAATCTAGGCCAGTCTGATTGGCCAAGTAGGTCAGACTATCAACAGACATGCACTGAATGGCCGAGACCTGCAATTTATTGTTGACAATTGTCTAAAGAGACTGATCAACTTTATGTCTCAGTTCCCTACTTCTGAATGGCCTTAAACATGTGAAGAACACAAGAGTTTAAATAGATATATCTGGTTAGGTAACACACATGTACTAAACATTATTAAATTGTAGAGTTCAATTACTATTGACCTGTTATTTTATCTATGTTAATGCATAGTAAATTTAATCTAGGTTTAGCATCTTGTTCTAGGTCATACGAGTTTCATACCTTATGCAGACAGAATTTAACATCCCCAACATTAACAACTATGTCTGTTGCCAACTCAGTAGCCACATACCTGCACACAAAAATAGTCCTGAATTTACATTAACAATAAACTTAATTGACAACTGTTTACTTAATTTGGAATCATGAGATGAAAACGAAGGGAAATAAGGAAAAGTACAGCTTACCCACTTCAGGGATTGCAACTATTGAACACATATCTTAATTCCAAAAAGTAGATATATTACCAGGGATGCTTTTGTTTATATGCTAACGATTAGGAAATTCTATAATCTCAATATACTCGATGATAAAAGATACCAGCCCCAGTATACAATGATATATTTTTGCTACTAAGTGTATTTAACAGGTTCTGATAGTAGCTTAACTTAATTACTAATCAAAAGGAACAAGAAGAGTTGCACTTATTCATTCAAATATAGAGAAAGTATAATAGATTCACACATTGTAAAAATTACATAAAAGCTAAAACTTATGGACAAAATGACAAAACATATTTCTTTTTATGCCTCAACATATTTAGTAATTTTTTCTTTAAAAAATTACAAATAAAAGTACCAGGCGAAACATACCTAATGGTTATAAAGGAAATAGTAAGATTTAAAACCAGAAAAATGAAAGTGAAATCAAATTGCTCCACTTCGTACTATGTAGCTACATAATGACAAGTTTACACTTGAAAGGGTAAGTTAAAATACGAAAATTATGTTTTATTGTGATACTTGAAAATTGATGGCTAGACAGAAGCTAGATTTGTAATAACAAAAACGAATTTTCTAATTGTGATGCCGAAAATTTTCTTAGTGCGGCATCTATTCCCCTTTCCTCCTCAGAAGTAGAAGGAAAAGAACACATTGCTTTAGCATTTCTACAAAAAACGAACAAATTGCTACCAAGCCAACAGAATATTGCTTGAGAGGCCAAGCATGCCCTAAAGCATTAAAGATAAAAAGCCATTGTGCAGCTCTGTTCCAACCAAGCTATGACCTTGGACGGCTGATCTGGATATTATCCTAACTTTAGCATTTCTCAGAGGAAGTTTTGACATTCTTGGCATTGAAGATGCCCTTACTTTGTAAGATTGATCATTCATAGAAATAAAAGAGCTCACAGGCATCACATACTCAAAAAACTTATGCATGTGAAACAGGAAACGTGGTTGGGAACAGATAATCTCAGTAGGACTATGAATGATAAAGGTCAATAACACACCGAAAACTCATTCCCAATGAAAATAAAATTCGTAGCTCCTGACAGAAGCAGTGAAAAATCTAGAGCTCACCTAATATTGTCTCCCTCGGTCTGAAATGAATCAGGCTTGGATCCAAGTTTCATAAACTTCATTTTGCCAAGTGAATGATCTGTTCCTCAGTTTTCTGTCTAAAGATTCCAATCTTTCACCAAACCCACAGAAATTCCACCACGGCCAATCAAAAACAATATTAACAGTCAGACTTCAAGTAAATTACAGAAGTACAAATCGAACACCTGATTGTTATCAACTGGTGTTTGAATAATAAGAAATGGATCAGAGTAAAATCTAATAAGTTTCTTAGTGAGACCGAATCTTCCCCACAAACCGAGGCCAAAGAAAGAGAAAGATAGAGATAAAGAGAAAGAGAGACAATGTGGTGATAGTGTGATTTTCAACTAATTGTTCACTTAGATGGGAAGGGACTCAAAGAAGTGGTTGCTTCCTCTATTGGTAACAGACGCCACGGAGCCCGGGCAAAGAGGGTCAGGTGAAGGAGACATTACCTAAAGACTCTCAAAACATATATAATTCTCATGACCAGAGACACCCCCACTTGCTCAAAACTGACACCACCGCCCTTAACGTATTTGTTTATCTATTCAATTCTCTCTTTCTTTGTTTTCTTTTTTCAAAGAATCACACACTACGGAGACCTTTTCTGGTTTCAAAACCCAAAACTCAGATACATTCCTTTACAATACAAAATCTTCTTTCAACTTTGCTCCTCACAACACCTGCAAGAAAAAAACAGCATATTTCGATATGAGTTGAAGAAACTAACAAAATGGTTGGCAATAAGCATCAATTTTGGAGGTTTCTAAAAGGAAGATTATGCAAGCGAACATCAATACCAACAAAGTTGTTGCAAGAAAGTAGCAAATACTGTTATTAAATTTACCAGAATCAAACTCGGATTTTGACACAGAAAGGAATTCAAGAACATCCCCAGTTCTTTCACCAAACAAAGCATTAAAAATCAGTCAACAAAAACTCATGCTCAGCTTGAAAACACAACCCAATAAAAATCTCCTCGTGTCATTTCACACCACATGTAAGATGTTAAACATACCTAACAACACAAACGGTATATCACATCAACAAAATCACCTCTACAAGACTATCTCCAACCCAAGTGGTAGCCAACTCATGCCCAGATAGAACATATAAATAAATAAATAAATCATAAATACGAAACAACTAAAACCCATCTCAAATGAAAGCATAACAAACCAAATCAGAACCAGCTAACAAAATTCAAAAGCAGAAAATTTTCAATGGACCATCAAAACATGAAGAAGTTTAACTCAACTCACTCTAAGAATATAAAATGAAAGGTATCGATTGATTTATGAAGCACACCTTGAAATGGTTTAGATTCTACAAGGGTGTTAGAATGTTATAAAGCAAGTAAAGTGGGTATGGGGTATCATCGATTTAACAAGTACAAAGAATCAAAAATCCGTATGAATGACAATGTTATTGTTAGGTTAGGAGCATGCATAAACACAGGAGCTAAAAGAATAGCCAAAAGCCTAACCCCACAAAACACAAGAACCACCCAACAAAAACCCAAAAGAAAAGAGCAAGATTTCAGAAAGATGAGCTGTTCCTCATCTTTTGATAGCCACCACAGCTACACTATCAAATAAAGCCAAAGCCCAGAATGTTCTCTTTCTCACCTTTGAATCAGCACCACCGCCCCCACCACCACCACCACTACTACAATACAACCTATAAATCTCTCCTTTATTATTTGGTTTTTGCTTCGTTTTACTACAACAATAAAACTGTTTACATGTACAAAAGGCTCCAACAAGAAAGCTAAGTAAAGAAGATTTAAGAGATGAGGGAGAGGCCCCCACAAAAGCAAAGAACCTCTGAATAAGATTACAATTACAATGTAAATGTAAATGCACGCCAATTCTGACAAGGCATAACTTTGGTGCTCCCCTTATGTTATACAAACTGACTCACTTACTTTACCATAGTAGTTTTTTTTTTTTGTGAGTGATTCAATTCAACCAAACACCCCCTGTGTACCAGAAAACGACCTATCTATCTCCCTCTCGTACTTTGATAATAATGCCTTCCATCTCACTTTTTTTATTAGTTTTTTATACATTTCTCTCTTGTTTTTTTAACTCGTGATTTCAATCAATATCATCATTCCTCTTAACTAGATTCTGCCTTTCACATGCCCTTTCACTTTATAACTAGGCCACTTTTCTCCTTGTTTTTTTATTTATTTTTATTCTATAAATATATAAAACTAATCTTCTTCTCGTTAATTACAAACATAAACTAAACCATTAAATTCTCAAACTATTACCACTCTCAATATCAGATAAATCTTTAGTTTCTAACTACATTGGACCTAAAGTTAAAGTTGACATCTTTAAGGAGTAGAGGACAAAAACCAAAGTTTTTAATATTCTTTTTGTCTCCAAATCTGTTTTGTTAATCTTTTTAATTTTGGGTGATTCAAAATATTTCACTCGTCAACTACGGCATCTCCTGATTTTTCAGTTTTTGTAAAAAAAAAAATTATTCTTAATATTCTATTTTTAGAATTCTCACTAAACATATCCTAAATATTGGATAAGGAACAAGGTGACGAGAAAAGTAGTAAAGTAAGGCATGAATGTGTATGCATTATGAGTATGAAATAACCTGAATAAATACTTCTCTCAAGAAAACCTTTCTTAATACATAGTTCCTGCAAAAGAAAGCGATTTCTTTTATGGCAAATTTGTGGTAGTTTACCACTAATTTCCGTTCAGTAATTACCCTTAAATTATTTAATACCATCCTGATGAGTAGATGAACGTTACCAAATTAATTAGTAAATTAAAATTTATTAAACAAATTACAAAGATTGAAGGAGTAGGTATCCAATGCATGAGAGTGAGATTAAATAATAAAAACCTCCAATCAAAACAATGAAGTCACTTCTCTGGTTGTGGACAAATTGGACCACAACACTTACTCTTATCCAATCTTTTATATTCCATTCACATCACATGCAATGCTCCAATCCACTCTCTCCAATGACACTAAAATTTCAATCACAAATTATTTATACAGAATCACTTAGGTTTTAATGTTTTATCATATTCTCCCCCTTAAATAACACATCCCCATGATAATGCTCACTTTTATTAATATTAATTAGCATATTACTTTGCATCAAGAATCTCTTCACTCCTTATTAGTCTTTTAATTTTTTTTTAGGCTGCACAAACACACACCTGATGCAGATTTGTTAATTAATTAAAGAAAACTGGTCCTGTATGTAGAATAGAATCAATGCATGATGAGATTGATAATACTTGAAGAAATGTCAGGGCTCATTAATTAAAATATTACTCAAGGTTGGGACACAATATTTGAGAAGTTCTCTCTTCTTTTGGGTTCATATTGTAATATTAGAGACATTTTTCAAGTTACAGTTAGGCATGGCAAGGTTAATTCATTTGTCTTCAAGACAATTAGTTCTTTAAAATAATTAAAAACTTTTTTGAAGTTACTAAAAATTCGAACTCCATGAAATGATTATTGAAATAAAATCTGAATTTTTTTTTTCCAGAGTCCAAACTTCAGGTAAGTCATAATGTGGTAAGAGATCTTAAGGTTCAAATTCAAAAAATCAATGAAAAAAACAAACCTCTTTAATTGTTACACCAATCCTTTGGGTTGAAAAAATAGATTTGTTACTGTTTTTATTTATTTATTTATTATTATTATTTTTTTTTTGAAGTCAAAAGACTAATTAGTGTCAGAGTAGCAAATCACAAGAGATGTTGTGGTTGTGGAGACTGAGAGGTCCTACATTGTGAAGTTGGAGAGGTTTAGCATCTGAAGGGAAAACCCACAAGCTTTGTAGATATGTGGGCACTTTGAAGGATTGTTAATGACATTTTGTGTTTGGCCTATGTCAACTTAGAGCCACACCATGTGGTTTTGTTGGTGAAGAAGAACATCTCTTTCACAACAACATTATCTACTACTTTATCAACACTTATCTTTTATATCTAAATGGGAAATTTCCTGGTTTTCAGGATTCCACCATTTGCTTCACTATTGCTTGACATTAATTTTCAAGAACACCTTTGGCCTTGTTACTTATCCGCACTTTTGAATATTGAATTCCGATTTTAAGAGTGCATTTAGTATTATAAAACAAAAAGTTCCTTTAAATAACTGGAAGACTATTTTATTAATGTTTGATTTGAACAGACAGAATAATTTTTATAGTCAAATTTTCAAGTAGAGTTATTGAAGATGTCATTTTCATAACACTAAAATCAGGGTTTGAATTTTTATTTTCTGAAGGAATTAATGGATATATTTACAACTCAGCCCAGGGACCTAGAATAATCTATTTGCAATCGACAGAGATCAATAAGAATTGGAGGAGGCTTTATAATTAATTTGACTTTTTCCAACCCAACGTTTGCCTCGATACATTCCCACCCAAAAAGTTTCAAAACACCACTTTCTCACCCAAAGTTTATATTCCGACCAATCGTTGGCCGATTTCGACATCTTTTTGACCCCACAACATCATCATTCTCTTCTCCGATCATCACTCACCAGAACCCTTCAAACCTTGCTCCCGCTGACCCTACCAATTGCTGACAATCAAATTATTTGTGGAACTCTTAACTGCTCTTTCCAAGTCAAATTCTAATCAATTTCGTCCATCAAAACCAACTTGTCACTATCAAATGACTCATCAGTATCCCTTCTTTAAAAGCCCTAGCAGTTTGGACCGAATTTGTTCTCCGTTGATCGTCAAATCGAAAAGTGTATTTTGGATAGTAAATGGAATATAAACTTTGGGTGTGAAAGTGTTACTAGGCAAACCTTGGGTGGGAAAAGGTTGTTTACTCAATTAATTTCTTAGAAATGAAGTAACTATGG
>WYDK02118170.1:2149381-2164653 GCA_009867345.2 Toxicodendron radicans
CCTGATCATTTCATTAATGTATATCTTCTTATTTGCTTTTTATTTGTTTATTATAAATATTTCTGTCTTTTTCTTGAATTTTCGCTCCATTATAATTCTTGCATTAATAGTAACAAAGTTTGGATCCTTGTTTGGGTCAAAATATATATATTTGCTAATAGTAAACCATAGTTTGTGGACAAAATATTGAGACTCATAAATTAACATAATTATAAACTTGGTATTATATAATAACTATTAGGTGCTTGTATTGAATCAATAAAAGAATATCCTGCAATCATATTCATATCCAATAAAAAGTAAAGATATTATTAATTAAAATATATTTTCTTTCTAACAATTAATTTTATAACTTAGGTAAATATAATATAGAATATTTAAATTTAGGTATACGTATTTTTATAACTTGTCCAATAATCAAAGATAATTTCATTTTTCTCAAAATTATTAAGTAAAATGACAATATTTGGAATGAGTAGGTATCACTTTCTGCATGATTGGAAATGCTACCATCCAAACAGTGGAGGAGAAAGGTGGGTGTGGTGTGGACAAAAAATGCCCATTTAATTTTAGTTTTGTATATATAATGTTTTGATGCGTGGAATAAGTAGGTGCGTCATTTAATTGTTCGATTTGTTGACCAACTTTCAAAAATTATTACATGACACCTCTTGCTGAGGTTGTTGGGGGCAAACCCTACACCAAAATGCTGATTAATTGGAGATTCACCTATTATAAAAATTGCCCAACCTAATAAAGTTATTAATGCTAATTAGGGGATTAACAACGATTAAATTATCGATACTAAATTAGTAAAATTTGTCAAACGTTGTATGTAGATGTTATTTATTATTGTGTTATTATTATTATGCTTTGTTATAAGTGGGTTAAGAGGCAATTATATTGCATTTCACTTGCTATGAATATAATACCTCGTCATCACTTATCAGAAGTACAAAGTACAGAATTTTTAATAAGTTACAAGTAGGACTAGGGGTAAAAAATTAAAACACCAAATTGGGTTTGCATTTATTTAAAAAGCCATGAAGTTTGAAAGTGTTAACTAAATGATCTTATTTTTTTTTATTAAAGGTAATTAATCACTAATCATGTTTTAATTAGGATTAATGAAGCATTGACTCAACAAACAAAAATTATACTTTGTCCCCAAAAACCCAAAATTGTTGCAAAGAAACCCAAACCCAAAACAAAGAATTTGCCCCCCCTCCCTCCCGCCATTAACGTCAACCATTCCTGTCCCTGTTGCTGTTTCTTCTTAGCAAAACCCTCCTCCTCTTCCTCCTCCTCCTCTTTCTTCTTCCTCAACATCTTCTTCTTCCTCTACATTTTGTTCTTCATCTACATCTTGTTCTTCATTGTTACACAAAGAAAGAGACATTTTGAAGGGGCTAGAAGTTCCGCCTTCTCTTCCTCTTGACATTTCGTCCAGGTTTGTGTTACTCCTCTTTGTATTTTAGATTTATATCCACAAAGATTTAATGGATTGGGGTTTGAGTTATGATTTTGATTTAGTGGTTTAGGTTTTTGGGTTGTGTTTGATGTAATGCAAGTTGAAAGGAGTGAAATTTGTTGATGATTTTCTTGCATTGTGGGTAGTTGGGGGTGGTAGCAATTGCAAGAACCGATTGTAGGTGTAGATAATGAAAAAGCCAATTCCAAAACTCTTGATCACTTAAGCGATCTGGTGCGATATACACTAGATCGCTTAAGCGATACACCAGATTGCTTAAGCAATCTGGTAAACGATATACTAGATTGCTTAAGCAATACACCAAATCGCTTTAGTGACTTTAGAAATGCCTTTTAAAATCTGTCAACCCTTAATATATCGGTCAACAAATTTTTTTTCTTGCATTATAGGTACTTGACTATTATTAGACATGGGAAAAGTTGTTTTAGGTGTTGAATATTTTGGTGAGTAGGTGGAGGACGAAAGTTACTGGAAGTGGATTGGGAAGAGCAAAGAAGTTATACCAATTGTTGTGAGTACAAAAGTTATTTTTGATGAGTTGATTGATGAAATCATTAGAAGAGGTTAGTTGAGCTGCTCGCGTAGTGATATAGTCGTGAAGTATGTTATACGCAGAGTGCCTGAAAATTGTAAGGTACCCCCTGCTATATTAAAGTCGGATGAAGGTGTGAAGATATATATGCTTAATGTGGGCGATAATCGTTCAAGGCCGATTTTAAGGGTTTCTATTTTGGATAAACCGTCGGAAGTTGTTTCAAATGAAGGGGAGAACGAGCAAGTTGGTGCGAAGAATGCTGGTTTTAATTTTAACTACGAGGGCATTGATTTATTTGTTGATAAATCAAGAGTGGGGGGTGATTTGGGTGGTGAGGAGGACACTGTAGAAGAGGTTTTTCATGGGGGGCATAATAGAATTGTGGACGAGGACACTTTACAGGTTCCCGCAAATGTAGAGGTTCCTAAAAATACAGATCATGCAGAAGGTGTAGTTTGTGAGGAAGAGAACACTATAGTGCTTCATGTAGATTCAAATGAGGCAATTGCAGTTAGTAGTGAAACATCTCATCTATTTACTGTTGGTTCGAACTTGCAAGTAGGGTATTTATTTGACAACAATGAGGAAGTGGTTAGGAAGCTAAAACTTGTTGTCGTGAGAGGTAATTTTGAGTACATCACAAAAAAGTCTAATTCATCGATAGTGACAGTTGCATGTTGTGACCGAAACTGCAAGTGGCGGGTTTTCTGTAGAAGGTATATGGAATCTGAGAAATTTATTGTTAGCACATATACCCATGACCACATATGTGGGTTGGGACATATTTCAGGCCATCATTGACAAGCCTCCACTGATGTTATTAGACAATTTGTGAAAAGTCTGTTTGTTGAAGGGAAAGGTCCATCTCCTAAGGACATTTAGAATCATGGCGCATAGAGTTGGGATGCGATGTTAGTTACTGGAAATGCTAGAAGGGAGAGAATATGCACAAAATTTTGTGAGGGGCACACCAAAGCACGGGTATGCAGTACTAGAAGCGTATCGTTATATGCTTGAGTTGACAAACCAAGGTAGCAAGACAACTTTGAAGTGGGACAAGGATATGAGGTTTAAATATTTTTTTGTTGCTTACGGAGCTGCTATAAGGGGTTTTTGAAACATGAGAAAGGTGTTGGTTGTTGATGGTTGCTTTTTGACTGGAAAGTTTGGAGGTACATTGTTGGTTGCCACTGCACATGACTGTGAGAATCACACATATCCTATTGCATGGACTGTGGTTGATAGTTGCTTTTTGACTGGAAAGTTTGGAGGTACATTGTTGGTTGCCAGTGCATAGGACTACGAGAATCACACATATCCTATTGCATGGAGTGTGGTTGACTCTGAGAACGACAAGTCGTGGACTTGATTTTTTAAGCAATTACTTAAGATAGTGCCTGACAGTGATGAGTTGTACATAATATCCGATAGACATAACTCTATAAAGAAAGGGATTGCCACTATTTACCCTCTAGCGCATCACGAATTCTGTATGAGGCACCTTGGCGAGAATATAAAACAAAAGTTTAAGTGTGGTGGCCTCATTCAGACATACTCTATGGCAGTAAAAGCTTATCGAGTTGATGAGTTCGACGAGCACTTATGTCAAATCCGAATCAAAGATGATAAGACTGCTAAGTATCTTGAGCATGAAGTTGGTTTCGAGCGATGGAGTAGAGCTTATTTTCCTGGAAGAAGGTTTGATGTCATGAACACGAACATAGCGGAGTCCATAAATTCGAAGTTGTTAATAGAAAGGGAGTTTCCAATTGTTGCCCTTTTTGATGCAATACAAAGGACATTGTTACGTTGGTTCCATGAGCGTCGTACGAAGTCAATAATTTTACCACAATCCTAGTTCCGTCGGCTGAAAAATTATTGCGAGAACGTATCAAACTTTCAAAGGCACTGTTTGCCTATCCTCTTAATGCTCAAGAGTTCACCGTGTGCGGTTATGGTGCAGATGCACTAGTTAACGTTCTTAATAAAACTTGCAACTGTAAAGTGCTTGACATTCAAGGTTTATCATGTCTTCATGCATTAGCAGCACTAAAAAACCAATGCAAGCTAGATTATGGCTTAAGAATTTACACGAAACTTTGCTCCCCTTTCTATATGACAAACCACTACATGCTGGGTTATTCAGAAACAAGATATTCAGTTCCTCTGGAAGAGCAATGAGTGGTGCCGCGAGAGTTGCTTGACATTAGAAAAAGGGAGAAAAAGAGTTAAGCGTATTCCATCGGCCTGTGAGGTTACTCGGAAGAAGAATAAATGCTCAATTTGCAAGCAACCTGACCATAAGAAAAGCAGTTGCCAGAATCAATCAAGTGTAGATCATGAAAATTAGCTTCAATGACAATAATGTAATTTGTGGGTTTATTAATTGTAAGGCTATGTAACTTTTATCATTGAACAATGGGTGTTTTTATTATACATCTTTCATAGTTTTGTATCGTTGTATGTTTGTGTTGTAAATTCGCTTTATTTTACTGAAGTTGTCGATTACCGAATGCAAAAAACCATGGTAATTTACAAATATACTTGTAAAAGATAAGGATGCTTGACAAAAAAAATAATTAGCCTTGATCGCTTAAGCGAGCGCTGAAATCACTTAAGCGATCAAGGCTAATTTGTTGTGGATCACTTAAGCGATGTCAATTATCGCTTAAGCGATCATGGAAAATTTTACTGTATTGCTTAAGCGACAACTTCTTCGCTTAAGCGATCGTGTATTGGAGAAGGATTATTCCAAGTAAAATGTAAATTAGCTTTGATTGCTTAAGCGATGTTGGTTATCGCTTAAGCGATCAAGGCAAATTTTAATGGATCGTTTAAGCGAGCGCTGGAAACGCTTAAGCTATCAAGGCAAATTTCAGTGGATCGCTTAAGCGATTGCTGACATCGCTTAACCGATCGTGTATTAGAGAAGGATTATTCCAAGTAGTATGCAAATTACCCTTCATCGCTTAAGCGATGCCGAGTATCGCTAAAGTGATCAAGGCAAATTTCATTGGATCACTTAAGTGAGAGGTGACATCGCTTAAGCTATCAAGACAAATTGCACTTGATCGCTTAAGTGATCGATGACATCACTTAAGCGATCGTGTATTGGAGAAAGATTATAAAGTACAATGCAAATTAGCCTTCATTGCTTAAGCGACGCCGAGTATCGTTTAAGCAATCAAGACAGATTTCACTGGATCGCTTCAGCGAGAGGTGACATCGCTTAAGCAATCAAGGCAAATTTCACTTGATCGCTTAAGCGATCATGTATTGGAGAAGGATTATAAAGTACAAGTGAAATTAGTCTTCATCGTTTAAGCGATGTAGGTTATCGCTTAAGCGATCAAGACAAATTTCACTTGATCGCTTAATCGATCGATGACATCGCTTAAGCATCATGTATTGGAGAAGGATTATACAGTACAATGCAAATTAGCCTTCATCGCTTAAGTGACGTGAGTTATCACTTAAGTGATCAAGGCAAATTGTACAGGATCACTTAATCGAGCGTTGGAATCGCTTAAGTGATTGATGACATCGCTTAAGCAATCAAGGCAAATTTGTACTGGATCGCTTAAGCGAGCATTGGAATTGCTTAAGCGATTGTCTTGGAGAAGGATTATTCCACAACCTAATGGCATCAACACATATTAAGGTCATTTAAGAAGATTAATAACGTTAATTTAAACATTGGATGATCAAAACCTTAAAATAAGATAGCTACAATACGTGCCACTAACAACATATGATACATATAGGATGTCATAGCATACTAATGTGACACATTAGTAGAAACATAGCTTTTTTTACCAAAGTGGATGGTTATGGCTGCACAAACAACTGACGCACATTACGACATATAATTTCTCACGCAAATGTTCACAACATTGCAAGATTGGTGAGGAGAAATGCAAAGTGTACTAGATCGCTTAAGCGATCAAGCTAAATTTGTATTGGATAACTTAAGAGAGCTCTAGAATTGCTTAAGAGAGCTCTGGAATTGCTTAAGCGATCAAGATAAATTTCACTAGATCGCTTAAGCTATTGATGACATCGCTTAAGCGATCGTGTCTTGCAGAATGATTATTTCAAGCAACATGCAAATTAGCTTTCATCATTTAAGCAATGTGGGTTATCGCTTAAGCGATTGTGTATTGGAGAAGGATTATAAAGTACAATGCAAATTAGCCTTGATCGCTTAAGCGACAATGACATCGCTTAAGCGATCTAGGCAAATTTCACTTGATCACTTAAGCGATCAAGGCAAATTTCACAGGATCGCTTAAGCGATTGTGAATTGGCGAAGGATTATGAAGTACAATGCAAATTAGTTTTGATTGCTTAAGCGATCTAGGCAAATTTCACTGGATTGCTTAAACGATCAAGACAAATTTCATGGGATCATTTAAACGATCGTTGAAATCGCTTAAGCGATCTTGTATTGGCGAAGGATTATGAAGTACAATGCAAATTAGCCTTCATCGCTTAAGCGACTCCTGGTATCGCTTAAATGATGAAGACAAATTTCATTGGATTGCTTAAGCGAGCGTTGGAATCGTTTAAGCGATCAAGGCAAATTTCACGGGATCACTTAAGCGATCACTGAAATCGCTTAAGTGATTGTGTATTGGTGACAGATTATGAATGCAAAATAGCCTTTATCGCTTAAGCGACGCCTGGTATCGCTTAAGCGATAAAGGCAAATTTCATTGGATCGCTTAAGCGATCGATAACATCGCTTAGGCTATCGATGACATCGCTTAGGCGATCAAGGCAAATTTCACTAGGTCGCTTAAGCGATGGGAGTACTTAAATCGCTTAAGCAATCAAATGTATTGTGTACTGGATCGCTTAAGCGAACGTTGACATCGCTTAAGCGATCATGTATTTGAGAATGATAATTATAAGTCTTGTAAAATACAATTCTAAGATTACTAATTAAACTCAAATTAAAAAAGGAAAACAAATACGTATTTGCTCTTTTCATAAATCTCAATTAAATGAAAATACAACATTCATCTCTTTTATAGTAAGAGATAATTAAACTAAGAAAGTGTATTTCTAATTAAACTCAAACTAAAAATGTAAACCAAATCATTATATACAAGAAATAAAAGTCTTAAATCTACCCAAAATAATAGGAAAATTGTTTATTCCCAAACCCAAACTCTTACACAGAGAGTTTTCCTAAAATACGATATCATGAGCATGCCATATTTTCACCTTCATATTCTTCCACTCTGCCACATTTTCACTTTCATCTTCTTTAACTCTGTAGCCCTTTATCTTTGCAACATGAGTCAAGTTTGCATGCTCCAAAATAGGTTCAATCTTCAACAAAAAAATGCACAAAAAGCCATCCAAACACACATCCCAGAAGTGCCCAAATCCCACACACACAGCACACAATCAACCAAACCAGCAGCCAACCCCTATCCAACCCCACACACACCAGCACACAATGAACCGCAACACCCTAAATTGCACAAACAACCAGCCCCACACACACCTAGCAATGCCCAACCAACGCAAAGATACCCAATGTTTGTAAGAGCAACAACACATCCATACAAGTCACACTCTCCTTTTATGCATATATTTCTCACCAAATATCACACAACAAGTATAAAGATAAACAATTGTATAATGTAAAATTCAAGAATATTTTTTTTCGGTAACTTGTAATTATATAAGAATGAAAGAATATACAAACCTAACAGAAAATGAGAGAGCAAACACAGTAGCTCAAAAAGGGACAAAGGATATATAATCCTTTACAAAAGGAGATCAATCCAGCACAAAGAAAACTAACAAACCTAACAAAAAATATGTAACACCTACAAGGAAAACCAACAAAAACCACGCAGAAAAGAGAAAAAAATTGTCCAACCCATAACTAACAGGGCACACACACAACCATAGACCCAAACAGCAACAACAACAACAACCTCTTGGGACATCACAAAAGAGCAGGCAAAGGCCATCCCACCATCCCACCACACCAGTAGCTCCTCTAGTAACTCCATCAACCCAAGAGAAAACACCACAACCAACTATCAAACATACAAAAATTGTTGCTCACAACCAAGAGCATGAAAGAAACAAACCACCTAAGTAGAGTCTGTAGCAACAAGGGGATCCATTTCACCGTGAAAGCACTCCACGGTTAAGCACTCCTAAAACTGACTCATTGTAACGTCGTTCAAGTTGTCCATAGGGGTATTAGTCACATCGAACTCAAGAAGTTTGAGTGCATATACCCCACAGTCAACACTACATTATGAGGAAAACATTGCTATTAGAATCCAATTGTAAAACAATTTAAGTATGTAAGTTTTATACACAATTTACCTTGCATCATTATGTGGCACAGGAATGCGCTTGTGTGGCCACTTTTTCGTTAGTAGTTCATCGCCTAAATGCTCAAACAACCCGCTGTCTCACAAAAGCCACGGGAATAACGTACACAGTGAATCCATGGTTGTAACAACTTTCTCTCCCGACATATAGTCCAATTGCAATCAAGGATTTGCACCAATCCCTCATCCAGTAGCCAAATGACGGTTATCCAATGCATTTGTTTGATGTTGACGACGTAGTATACCTTTTTCACCTTTGCCCAACTGTTGCCATATTTGGGCCTTTCCCCCCTGACGTACTTCAACATCCAGTCCTCAAACCGATAATCTTCTATAACACCGTCATTATCCTCTACAACTACTATTTTCCACTTCGCTCCCTTTCTTGCAACTCCATTTGTTTTTTTATTAACATTTGATATATGGATTCTAGGCTTTGGCCAAATGAGACGTCAGTGATGGCACTTTTTTGATAAAAGATATCACCATGACTACTTTGTCTCATCTGCATCAATGTCAACACCTCATCTATGTGTCGCATCAAATAAAAACAAGATGATAAGTGTCAATTTAAACGTAAGTCACAAGTTAAGACTAAATAGATCGCTTAAACGATCTATTTAGTCTTAACAGATTGCTTAAGCGATCAAAAAATACATAATGGAAAATATAAGGAAACTTAAGCAAAAATAAGGAAAAATACGAGAAATAAACTCACCGAGTCATCAAGCCAGCAGTCTATTCTCAACATATCATCAAACCATTTTCGGGGATACTCCCCGGTCTTGTAATTGACACGAACATCACTGACTTCTTCATTGTAATATGCATAAAATGAATTTTTCTTTTCCTCATCTATTGGCCTAAACAAATCAACTTTTAATTCTTTCAATTCAACTTCCCCATTACCTTCCACTTTCTCCTTATCATTCTCTTTAGGTTCTCCACTTCCACGGACTTCTTCGTTATCTTTTTTAGTCCTCTTCTTATCATTCTTTAATTCCACGAAAGGAGATTTCACATGTTTACTCTTTCGACTCTATTTTCGTTGGTTGTACTCCAACCTTTTCCAAAACCATTTCAACTTTGTCATCAACGGTTTCAAGTTTTTCCTCAACCATTACAAGTTTGTCCTTCACCATTTGCATCCTCTCACAAATGGTGCTTCTCAAATCGTCAAACTTGTGGAGTAGGTTGTTCATGAGGTCAAACAAGTCCGACTGCAGATGCCTTGGAAAATCGGTACTTGGTCTACCGTTTTGCCACATGGGAGGAGGCGTACGAACCTGAGCATCCATGTCTTCGTCCTCATCCTCATCCTCATCCGTATCCTCATCCACCCCACCAAATGCTCGACTACATGCTCGACAAGTGGCCCTGCTCTTGCACTCAAATGTGTCACTCCTACTAGGTCTCGTGTTAGACGGTCTATCTTCTCATCGAAAACATCGTCCAATGGTATGAACGATGTAACATAATCCAATATCAATTCACTTTTAATAAGAGTGATGAGCGGATGGACCACTCCCTGCAATAATAAAAAAAATTCAATCAAATTTACAAAATCATTTAATATATTAATCAACATATCTCATAAGCGATATTTAAAAACAAGTAAAAATTCAAAAGACAGATCTTTTAATCTTACTTGAGCCATTTGAATTTCTAATTCAATTTTTTCATAGTCTCAGTGGGCGCTCTTCTCGGTGTGCCACCACAACATCCTAGAAAATTGCGGTGGCTCATCCGATTTCTTCTTTCGCCCCCCAGTCTTACCTAGGATAGGGACAACTTCATACAACCAAGCCTACATTGTACAAAAACAATCCATATTAATATTTACAACACATATAATACAAAAAAAAATAACAAATACCTATTAATATTTACCTGTATAGCCCATGGAAAACCAAACAGATTATAAGTGCTAACTTTGTTTTTCTTGACGTATTGGCGCTATTTAACCGCCATATCTTTTCCTCGCAGGGAATCAATGGTTAACTGAAATGATAAACTTTCCCACGGATAAGAATTGAAGAACGCCTTGTTAGTTGCAAATCGCACCCAATTGAGATTTACGACTTTCGTTGAGTCACAAACCATGAGGATGGAATGCACAAACCATATCATGCAAATTCTAAACTTCTCTGAAGAGGCAAACTTGTTGCCTTCCAAATCTAACATCTCATCTAAATCACATGCCGAAATTGACTGTTTCCCCCCTAGAACCTCTCTAACAAAAGTATCGGCTGCCTTGCTATTCTTTACTCTTTTTTACATTTCTGATTCTAGAAATAGCCCACAATTTAGGCATGTCATCAAGCAAAATTTCATCATCCCAAAGCGCACAGACTTCCCATCAACCACAAACCACAATTCATTTCTTTTGTTGCATCTAACAGAGTACAACAAAAGATAATGTATAGCCTGCCCCCAGAAGCCCCTATTCCAATTTTCTCCTAACTCCACAAAATGACCGTAACAATTACTTCTGAATCGGTCCATACCTCTGTTCTGGCCACCTAGAGTCTCTTTATTCCTACTAAACACTTGCTAACTTGACTGTATGGTAACCCTTGCAGGGAAGTATGATATAGCATCCATAACAACCTCTAGCCCATACTCATTAAAATTTATACTCCTACAACAGTACAAAATCGATATAAAATAGATATCAGCACAAAAATAAACCAAACCAAAACAAACAATCCATGAGGGAGACGAAAATTGAAATCAGAACTACAATAATTGATTTAGGCATTTAGCCTTAGAGACAAATAATTATTAAAGAGAAAGATACATGAGAAGAGACTATTAATTCAAAATTGGATGCATGCGAAGACTTAGACTATATATTAAAAATGATCTTTTAGTTAGCTATCTTTAAAGTACTATTTAAGATTCACTGTAACGATAAAATCCAATTTTATAGATTGAATCAACCAATTATATATGAATACAGTTTATAAAAAAACGATGCTGTGAAATAGATTTTGTGGAGCTCTTAAAATCGATTGGCTCAGTCAAATATGAAGATACTTAACATATAAAAGTTGTGTCGTGATTATCCCTATTTTAAGATTAATTATTTGTTAACAGTTTGAAGAAAAAGCAAGTAATTTCCGTATTGGAAGACTTATTAAGCAAAGCTCAAAACATTACTTTCTCCAAATTAATTATTTTCAACCAACGACATCTGAGGTTGGCCCAAGATTATTCTCCATGGAATTTGTGGTGGATATTCAATGAGGCTAGAGAAAAAAATGAAAGATAATTCAAAGTGATAGAACGTTTGACGATATATAATTAAAAATGCACCAATAACCCTAACGATCAACAACAAGCAAATCTCCCCACATTGGCAACCACAAACAACAACAACCATTCAAAAACCAACAACAAGCATTATATTAAAGAATTTATACATGTTCTTCCTCTACTTCCACCTCCTGACAGAATTTTTGGTCGATGTCATCGTCTTCATCTTCATTGCTGCTGACTAAAGCCTTTTCATTTGTCGGCGGGTTATCCTCTAACAGTGGAGCAACTTCAGTCGTCGGAAGTTGCTCCATTGCAACCTCTTCTCCATCAGAACCACTACTGCCAATGTTTTTCAGAATGTCTGGGTTTTTTTCTGTTTCTCTGTTAATGTCAACCATTGTATTTTAGAGGGGAATGACAAAAATTCCAAAGGGCAAAGCAAAATAAGTAATGGAGGAAAATCAGAAAAATATTGCAAGAGAGAGGTGAAGTGTTTGTCGATATAGTGTTTTGCGATTTGTGGGAGTTTGTTTTGTTTTTATTTTCAAATTTTAAAGTATTTTCAGTTTATTGTACTATTACCCATATATGTTTAAATTCTTGCACTCTAACCCTTTTTACTGCTTTAATGATAGTTAAGTGTGCCAAGTCATTATTTCAAATGAAAAAAAAAATCAAAAACAATTTCAAGGTTACATTATAAATTGCAAACTTCATAACCCATTACAATCAAATTTCCTCGTAGGCCTAACATGTTATCGACATAAGATTACTTCAAGGTTAAATTACATTTTACAACACTTATATATCAGAAAATAGTATTTGCTACCCCTGATTTTAAAAATTCTCATCATTTTACCCATTTTTCGTCTATTTGGGAGTTTTCAATGTTCAATGTCTATTCAAATTTAACGTTGACCCCTGTCTTTCTCGCTACATGCTTTTCTACAGGAAGCATTCCAACCAGTAGCTTAAGAAGGAGTTTCGGTGCCAATTTCATACCCTTTACCATAAAAAAGTAGTGTTCCTACCTTCTGATCTACTGGTTATAGATCAATGGCTTACACCCCGTCCACGGGCTTTGGCTCTTTAAGTGATGACAAGGATGCTGGGTCAACAGTTGACTCGAATGTTGGTGAGTAAACAAGTTCTGGTTCAAATGCATTTGGCTAACTACCCACATTTCCCGCTGCTTCTGTTACCACCTCTGCTTATATTGCTATTGATAGTGCAGGTTCTAGATCAATAGATTCAACTGCAATTGCTGCTAGGGATCCCGCTACTCAATCTGTAATGGGATCTCCTACTCCCCGTGCTTCGGTCACTCTATATACGATTGGAAAATCAGTTGCTAGCATTAGGTATCACCCTAGAATTGGAAGGGATACAGGGCGAAATGGTTTTCCTGCTTTCATAGCATCTGCCTCTACCTTAGATGTTAGAGTCTATGTCCCAACGTGTGCCTTCGCTATCTACCCAATGCCTTAATATACGAGGAAAGTTGCTGAGCCGATTAACTAAGTTGATTACCAAGTTAAAGAACCCGTTCCAGCCCCATCAATTGAAACTCTTTATCCAGTAATTGAAGATCCCGAAGCGGGGTCCCTAGTTCACAAGCCTCTTCCATAACTAGCCCAGGTTGAAGCATACTTCGTGGAAGCACACATTTTGGGATAGACAAATCAATTAGGTCGAATAATCCGTTCTGGTTCAGTTGAGGTTGATCCTGCGGAGACGCGAGCAAGAGACACAAAGGCGAAGGTGAAGCCGCAGAATCATGGGTTGGTGCGGAGGCATCATTCCTGCCCGTTACCGGTTCTAGATCAAAATGAATACCCCATTTTAGTGGGGAATCAGTGACAGTTGGAGCTTTGATTGTAAACCCACCCTGTCTACCTGCATCACCGCCACCGATAAAACCACCCATTGTGGAGTACCTAAAATCCATTCGGTTGCAAAGAAGCTATTAGTCATAAATTCCTTCCAGACGAGCTAATTTCATTGGTTCATGATTTTCAAACACCACTCTTTTTGGAAATGGAACCAGAGGCGACCGAGAAGCTACTATGTCACCAATGGATCTCGCGACTAAAATGGGCAGGAGGAGTAAAGGCGTATGTAATTGTCGTCAGCCCGAATCTCATAGCTTATCCATTTTTTTAATCGTTGGTAGGGCTGAGTCAGTCCAAGGCCAGACAAAGAAAAGTCAAAGGATAAGCAAGAGAAAGTGAAACCCTTCATGCCCTAGTGAGGAAAAGAAGGCAGAGAAAGGAATAGACAGAGGCCTTACTAGATAGAATCTCAGTTCCTATAATGCTCAGGCCAAAGGCCAATGAACATCGGCATCGGGAAAGCCCTCTGAAAGCAATAAACTTCCAACTTAGAGGGAAAAGCACAGCTAGGCATTAAATGAGTTCTCACATTCTTCAGAGAAAAGAAAATTCCTTTAATCGATAGCATGCTTGATTCACCTTCTCTTCTAAGGAAAGCAAGGATCAGACCACTATGACTGGCCAGTGAAGAAGACATCTCTCAAGTTCGAATGCTTTTCTGCTGTTCAAATAAATCAATCTCCTCCCAGGAAGGATCAAATGTGAACACATGGAATAACTCTTCTTTCACTGAGAAAGGGAGCGAAGTCACCTCCGGATTAAATTAAATGATTTGGGAGCTCATACCAGGGGAAAGGCTTACTAAGTCGAATTCTCCATTGCCAATCCTATCAGGAATCGATTGAATTACAAAGCAAAGAGATATTCTATTCTCTTATATGGAAGAAGATCAAACTAGGGCTATTTTCACTAAGCCGAATCTGTGGACATTCCATTAGCATTACTTTCACCGCCTCAAGGAACCTATCTGACTCTTGAAGAAAGAACTCCAAGTGAATAAATCCCTATTAGCTCTGAATCAGTAGGCTAAGTAAGTACTTCCATTGGTCTGGCCAAGCTTTCCTTTCTTATCTGACTCTTGAAGAAAGACAGAAGGGAGAAGGAAGTAAGAGGAGAAAGAAAGGAAGCACAGTAGGGAAGATAATGGATTTTGCAAGAATCGGCATAACCACTCTTGGAAGAACGGTAGATGGGATCGATCCCACTCCCACACCCGGGGCGAAAGGTCAATGTTTTTTTATTTCCATAAATAGATCCCTTTAACTTTAAGAAGAAGCTGAGAACTGAACGTGGACAACATTAGATTAATTAGAGTAGGGATGAAAGCTGTTCTCTCTTAGAGACTCGGAACTCTGTTCACGACATGCTTAGACGCATTTTGATTGACCGAGGGTTCGCTTTCTCTTGGTGCCCATGGTGTGACCATGTTTTCGATGGGGAGAGATAGAGATGAGGAGGGGAATAATTCCTTTCCTTAGTCCCTTACCGAGAATGCACAAAAAGGCGTTCAAACCTGACTTACTTGGAAGATGGGAATCCGTAGTAAAATATTTGGGGTACCTGGTTTTTCCTTTTGATTCTGGTCCAGTGTGGGCTTGCTTCGCATAGGCTACACAAGCCATGGATAAAGAATAGCTCGTCTTTAGCGAAAGTCTTCAAAATCTTCTGCTTTTCACGTGAACGTGGGCAATTTCTATTAGAAATGAAGTAGGATGCCCTTCCTCGCC
>WYDK02118170.1:2167099-2177887 GCA_009867345.2 Toxicodendron radicans
CATTAATAAACATTATACATTCAAAGTATTATATATAATATGGTTATTTACATATCATCACATTATTTATAATTCAGATGACGATACAACTGTGTTAATTGGAATAATCCTATCTCAATTTTGCAACATTTCTTTTATATACTTGAAATTTTATTTAAACTTAAAAATAATGTTATATTTATAATTGAGTTATACAATCAGACATATAATTAAACAAAAAAATATAAAATAAAATATAATTTTATATAAATTTTATACAATTTTTATCTAATTATATAACTAAACATAACGTTATTGCGAGAATTAAATATGAAAAATGAGATAACTTCTTTATCAATAACAAACAAACAAATTATAAATAAGTTACCAAATTATAATAACCTGAAATGATGGGAAGTGAGTCATTGCTTCCGAGTTCAGGCGTTTGTACATGGTACCGTTGGCACAGCTGGTCGTGCCAGTTAAAAAAGTAACGAGCATCTTGCATATTTAAATCGCCACACCAATCATTACCTCCCTCGTTTCAGCAACACCTTACTATTTTCACCATGATTGGGTCGTTCCCTTCACTCCTATCAAGCGAGCGTGGGGCCAACTCGCTAAACCTTTTCGAAAATTTCGAAATTTCTCTCACTTTCTATGGAATCTTCTCCTCATTGTTACGCATACGAAACGCACACACTCTTGCAAAACTTACGCCGCCAGAAAAATCAGGATCGTTAATAGAATATCCAGTCAGCACTGCTACGTTTGACTCACCTGAGATTAACGGTCAAGATTCTGAACCAGGTTTTATTTTATGCTCTAATTTAATTCACCCAAATAATTAATCCCAATTTAACCGCTTAATCATCGCGGCGTTGTAATAATTACAATTCCATGTTCCGTATATTTGGTCAGTTTGTGGTTGGTACGAATACGAGCAAATCAGTAGACGCAACGCCAACGAAGGTTCATCTCCAGAAGAGTCCAATTGAGGACAGCCAGCCAGAGGCTTAGATCGCTTTATCCCTTAGTGATTTTCTGATCATCAACAATGGGATTGTGGGAAGCATTTCTGAATTGGCTCCGCAGGTTAAAACGTTGAATTATTCTTGTTATGTTTTGTTGATGGATTTTTTGATTGCAATGCTAATGTCAATGTTAATAATTTGATATGCATATTAGAAGTGGAAGTTCACTTTTTATTTTTAGTTATTCTTCTTATTTTATTTGAACATGTGTTTTGGTTTGTTTAATTTTTTTATTTGTTTGCTTTGTTTCTTGGGAATTGTTTTGAATTTTTTTTCCTGAGAACCAAACAGAATTTCCTGTTTTTGTTTTCAAATGTATTCTGTTTTTAGTCTTGCTATTCGCCAAAGATTGTGTAATTTGTGTTATGTTTATTGGATTTGACTTTTAGATATTTTAAACGTATTCAGTTCCATTAATAACTGAACTGCAATATTTTGTCATGGAATGGCGTTGAAGATGATGACATCAATCAATAGACAGGGACAGAGATTTAAGTGACATAAAACATCAAATGGTATGAATAATTTAGAAGGAAAAGTGGCTAGTTATTGACTTGTTCTTCCAGCGGAGTGGTTGCCACTTGCCACAATCATTGTCAATATTTGACTTCTAATCTTGGAACTAGTGATTCTAGGGATTGGCATTTTGGAAACCAGGTTATTTAAATTTTGTATTGTCACACCTTTTAAACACTGAACATGCATAAGATTGATTAAACTGGTTCATTCAGCATTATATGACATGTTCAAGAAAATGCTGCATTGACTATCTAACAAATGACCATGGAAGCTGCTTTGAAGTTGGAGTTCAGTTAGAGTCAGTCATACAAAGGTTCCATTTTGTTCTGTTTAAGTGGATGAAAAGATTCTACATTGCTTGTTATGATAGATAGTAAATTAAGTTATAGAGGATCAAGAGTGTGACGTGGAAGTTATCTGGGATGTTATGCATTCCCAACGTTTTACTTAGATAAAGTGGTGTATTTCCTGACCTGATGCTTTACCTAGTCTTTATTTGTCAATCCTCCATTACATAAATTAAGTTCAGCTTACATAGATGGTATTGCAAGTGAAGTAAATATTCCCACATAGTAAAGTGTAGCAACTTTATTCTATAAAAAAGGATAACCATTTTGTTTTGTTAAGGTTCATGCTGATGTATGTATAATTTATAAAAAAATGTTTTTATGTTAGTTCTTTTCATTGCAATAAAAATCTACAGTAGCGCTTATGATTTATTTCCACCTGAAGTTATTTCACAAAGAAAAGGGTAGAAGAAAACCCACGTTCATGACTACTTTCTATGACGTGCTATCGTTACCTATATTTTTACTGCTACTCTCATCTGAAATCTAAAAACATGCTTATTGTGCTTACTAATGAATAATGACGGCCCCTTCTAAAAAAGTGAACATTTATATATATACTTGTATTTCAATTTGTATAATGGCAATGCATGTATGATGCATGTATCATTGTATATAGATGTTTTCTATTTTGGATACCAATGGAAACAGAAGTTAATCTGATGATAGCAATACATCCCAAGGAGTTGGAAGAGGAAAATAGTAAAATATGAATGTTATTTAGTTGAATGGATTAGGTAGAGGAATTATGGGTTTCATGTACGTAACTGATATCTTTTTTGGGGTTTTATGTGCATAAATATTAATCAAGCTTACCAAGTTCTTAGCTCTTTTAGTGGCCTTGTTACTGAACTGGAAACTTGTTTATTTTTAGTGTGAAACGGCTTTTACTAGGGTGTATCTATTAATTTTTTTTTTTGAGTGAACACTGCTGATTCTGAAGATACTAAGTTTTGATTAGAGCTTTTTGGTTTTTCCCTTCGCACCTGGTCTGGTATTCTGGCTAATAACTTCTCTTTTTTTTTTTTTTGGTTTTCCCATTTTTCTTTTTCTTGTTGACATTAGCAAATGCTCACATTATGTTGTCTTACTTTACTCTGCATGTGGTTGCAGCCTCTTTTTTAAACAAGAAATGGAGCTGTCCCTGATTGGACTTCAGAATGCTGGAAAGACCTCACTTGTAAATGTTGTTGCAGTAAGTACATCGTAATGGAAATTATGTTACTAGTATGTGTTTCTTTTTATGCATTTCCCTGGACTGATGCACCAGAAATTGCTTGATTGTCTTGTTTGTAGACTGGTGGATATAGTGAGGACATGATCCCTACGGTGAGTAATATCTTTTAAGAAATCTATTCTAGCCGCTTATTATGCTAAAAAATAATATTTTTGACGTTTTATTTTATGCATTCAATGACCTTTAATCTCTTAGAGGCAACATTAAGACAATAAATTTTATAATTTTCAGGTTGGATTCAATATGAGAAAAGTGACAAAAGGAAATGTTACAATTAAGTTATGGGATCTTGGAGGTCAACCAAGGTTCCGCAGTATGTGGGAGAGATACTGTCGTGCAGTTTCTGCTATTGTGTAAGGACCTAATCCTCCATGTCAATTGTCTTATTGGTTGACCATCTACTTTTATGTATACTGTAGCCAATTCTTCTAGTTGGCACTTTTTCATTTCTTTAACCTTCAAATGCTACATTTTGGCTGAATTTTTGGGCTTACCATGGTTGCGAGTTGGAAGTTAGAGATACACTTATTTTTTTTCTCCTTTTCTTTTTTCTTGCCTAAAGTCTTTGGAGAGGTAAAATCTCTTTGTGCTTGGTTATTTGCACAATTCTCATTCATGTTACAGAAAGAGATTTAAAAGCTCAACTGTATATGGTATGTTTTCATGAGTCATGATGGCAAGTTCATGTTTCGTACTATCAGTTTTGAGCACCTTGTTTGATTTTAAGAATCTTTTTATTCATGGTTGAATATATTATCAATATTTCAATATTTGTTTGTGATGAGGGAATTTAGAACCTGAATGCATCTATTATTGTTTGTTAATACAGTTGACTTCTTTTTTCCCCTATAAGTTCTGTGCAAAAAGAGTGCTAGTGATTGTTGTTCATTTATTCATACACTCTGACATTTGTTTGAAAGAATAATTTGGTTAGAAAATTGAAGTTTGGAAACTGTGAATACTGTTTGCTAGAGATTAAATAAGTTTCAATTTACACTGAGGTTAGTATGGTTCCAATTTTATAAGTGGAAACTTTACATATTTGGGTGGAGAGTTCTCTAAATTTGATTTACGCTGCTCAGTCACCATTCTGTCAATCTAAATATAATAGGAGAAAGCTATGCTAATGCAAACTGAGGAGAGATTTGTATTTTTGCAGTGTAATGATTGAACTAAATAATCACTTGAGCCTCAGTGAGCTCTTCCATTCTGAAAGCTGTTTCCTCCCATGAATTACTTTAAATATTCTGAATTACTGATGGAACAAGCAGCCTTTTTTTCATAAGACATTCTGTAGACAATTTTACTTGTCACAATTTGTATCAATGAGATAACCAGGTTAGTATCATAGTAAGGTAAGGATGAAGTTAAACATCCTACTTACTGAATCCTGGTATCATGAGGTACTCTGTTGACGGCATGTGCACCAGACTTGTTCTTCCGTTTGGTTGTTGCTACTGTGGCTTCCATAAGATTTTTTCGTAAGACTTGTATTGGCCTCTATTATGATGATTCTCTTTCTTCATTTGCCATTAATGTTGGTGAGACTTCGTGAATCCTGTAAATACTAGTTTCATGAGTGAATTTTCTCTTTCAAATTGAACTTTATCTGTCCGTCAAATGTTCTTCATTCATGGTCCTTATTTCTTGAGACAACCAGGTTGAATGATAATAGTTCCCTTTTAATTTAATTCAGCATTGAAATGAGACAATATTTAGCTTTATGTTGAATATGAAATTTGTTACAACCTGAACTTTCATGCAGTTATGTGGTTGACGCTGCTGATCCTGAAAACCTGAGCATCTCAAGAAGTGAGCTTCATGATTTGCTGAGTAAACCCTCCCTTAATGGCATCCCTTTGCTGGTGCTAGGGAACAAGATTGACAAGCCGGGAGCTTTATCTAAAGAGGCTTTGACTGATCAAATGTAAGATGCAATTTACTTCTGTATACTTTGGTAATGAGAATTTTCAGGAGTATATTTACAAAGATAATGAATTTTGGTGAATGGTTAAATTCTTACTAGAATGTCTTTTTAAAAGTATTATATGCAGCAATGTTTAGGGACTAAACAGAAATTAAATGTACAGGGGACTGAAATCAATTGTTGACAGAGAAGTTTGCTGCTTCATGATCTCATGCAAGAACTCCACGAACATTGACTCCGTTATTGATTGGCTTGTGAAGCATTCCAAATCAAAGAGCTGAGAAGGCCCAACATTCTTTCATTTTTCGTGTGGATTTGTGTGATAATTCCAGAAGGGTGAGTTTCTTGGTTGACGATGGAGATTTTCACTCAGGTGATCCGATTGCTGATTGTTAAATTATTGTCTTCTTTTCTCATGAACTGCTGTGTACTGTATATTAGATAATTTATTCCTAATTATTCGCTTTTTGAGGCTAGAGCTTGTATGAGGCATTGTTCTCTTCTCCCCATTTACCTAATGTATTTGAAAAGTTTGATTTTGTTTCTTTAGTGGTTCTCAGATTTGCAGTCAGCTGCTGTAGTAAACGGACCTGCATTACTAAAATAGGTCTTCGAAAAGGGATGAATTTTAGAATAGACAACTGCACTTGCAAATAACTTTGACGCAATTGACTGGAAGTCCAAAATGTGACCAATTGAATTTTAATCTCAGTTTGACATTAATTGTAGCATTAAAAAGAAGTGATGAGAAGGGAATTGGAAATATATGAGAAGTTCAGAAATCATTTAGGTGTTGTTAGACTTGATAACTGATAAAAGGTAAAATTGTAGTTAGGTGATTTACAAATATTTATAATTTTAAATTAGTAAAAATCTGTCCATAATTAATTAATAATATACTCCTTTTACCCGGGTTTGCTCACTCATCGACTTTCTCGGTTTAAATCTTGGGGTCACCTACCAAATTATTGTAATTTAATTGGTCTTTTAGGTTTATAGGGTGTTCAATAAACCTCATAGTAGAGATGGGCAAACTGGGCTTAAGTCGATCTAAGGCTCGAGTCCTGAAGGACCGATCCCAAATTGGTTGGGACTGGTCCTGGGCTTGTCACTTTTGTGAGGGTTTGGACCGGTCTGGTTTGTATAGGACTAGTATAGACCCGGTCTGGGTAGTCTTATGCATGCTTGATAAATATTCATTTAGCCCCTTAATTTTTTATAAATTTATTATGTATTTCATATATTATAGGGGGGGTTTTGTTTATTTGTCAAGGGGTTTTTGTCATTTGTTAGGGGGTCTTCTGAAATTAACAGGGTCAGGCCTGGGACTGGCCCTAGAGGAGGGATTGGCCTAGGCCTGGTCACCCCTCTCCGGTAGGAGTGAAAATCGAGTGGAGCCTCTCGGCTCGGTTTTGGATCGAGCCCGAATACTTATTTAAGCCGAGTTCAATCACGATACAAAAAACGCAAAAAACTTGATTAAAACTCGATTACACGAGTTCGAGCTCAAATTCGATTTCCATTGCTCATGCTCAATTAAACTCAAACTCAAACTCGACTCAGTACTGTAGCAACTGAGTCAAGCTCAAGTATCGAAATACTCGACTCGAATTCAACCTTACTCTCTAAGGCTCGGGCCTATCCTAAAACCAGTCTTGGAATCAGGTTTTATGCCCATTTCGATCCTGGAGATTACTAAATTAGTTGATATACATGTAAACTGTATATATATATATACACACACAAGTAGGCATAAGAAAAACCTATTATATATATATACACTCCTTTTACGAAAAACCTATATATATATAAACACAAAAGTAGGCATAAGAAAAACCTATTATATATATATACACTCCTTTTACGAAAAACCTATTATATATATATACATTCCTTTTACGATATCGTATTTTCTGTACCATAACCATACTATCACCGGATATTTATAGGACGAGATTTTTTTTTGTAATATAACAGAGCTAAAACCCAAAACCTTAGCCATAGCTTTCTACTCCCGCCATGGAAGCAAAACCAGTGCCTCATCAACTCCCAGCACCCGCACAATTTGAACCCAACACCCAAAAAATCAAACAGAAACTTCTTCAAAATGGAGTCTTCACCACTCCCAAAATCCTCAGAACTCTTCACAAAAAACAACTTCAAAAACATAAACGCAAGCAAGCCAAAACCCAATCCCAATCCCTAACCCCACCACTCACACCGTCCCAACAACAAGCTCTGGCCGAAGAGCAACACTTCCATACTCTCAAACGCGAGTACAAGCACTTCACCAGAGCTCTAGCTGCAAAAACCGGGGACCCACTTATAGGAAAGCCCTGGGAGAGAATTGAGAGGCTCAAGTTCAGAGAACTCGCCTCTGAAAGCAAAGAATTCGTTGGGCATAACTTGAAAAGGGAGAATTTGAGAGAATTGAAGGAAATGTTCGAGGAAGATTTGAATTGGGTTATTGATAACGACATTGAAGATGAATCAGGGAGTGAAAATCGGGGTTGGGGCCCAGAAAAACGGTGGCGTAATGAGGCTGAGGCTATTCGGGTTCTTGTTGATAGGTTTTGCGTTGGAACTCTCATTGTTAACTATGTATGATGTTTCTTATTATTATTTTTATCTGTTTTGGTTTTGTTGGTGGTTGTGTTAGGTTGAGCGAAAGAGAAATGACTGTGAAGAACTGGAAGTTTGTGAGGATAATGAAGCAGTCAGGGTTGTTGTTTACAGAGGGTCAGTTGCTGAAAATTGTACAGGGGCTTGGAGATAAGGGAAGTTGGAGACAGGCTATGTCTGTTGTTGAATGGGTTTATGGACGTGAGGAGACAAGAGATTCAAAAAGCAGGTATAGTTTGGTTATTTATGTTGGTTCCAGCACTATTAGTTATTTGTGTTAGTATTTCTTGCTCAAAATTTTGTCCAAATGAAGACCGAAAGGTTTAGGCCAGAGGGGTATGTATAAATGGAGTATAGCCGATTTTCTGTGAAACTTCAACTGAACTGATTGTGAAGGATAGAATTTTTATTCAATTAAGTGGTTTTTTGTGCTGTAAATATTTGTAATTCTCAATACTAGAGAGTATAGATGAAAAGGCTCAACATGGAGTTTGTTGCTTTGTTTATGCAGGCAGTGTTTTTTCATCCGTAAATTGTACTTGAGATCCTGGGGCAGTGATTTTGTGGTTGACTTTTTTTTTTTTTCTAGGTCATTGTACTAATTGCATTTGTTTTGTTCTATAAAATTATTGTGACTGTTTATATATGCTTGAAAATGTTTGTACTTTCAAAGTGTTGCTCTATTATCATGCAACAAGTTAATTGCATTTGCAGGTTTGTTTACACAAAACTTTTGGCAGTTCTTGGAAAGGCTAGGAGGCCGCAGGAAACTCTTCTCATTTTCAATCTGATGCTTGTAATATTCCACTAGTTTTGTTACTTCACGCATTTATTCTTTCTAATTAATTAAATATTATTTTTTAAATATGTCTAGTGTTACTGAATTGAATCCCGCACTGATGTCATTCAGGAAGATTGCAATATATATCCTGATATAGCTGCGTATCATAGTGCTGCTGTTACACTTGGTCAAGCTGGTTTCCTGAAAGATTTGATTAAATTAATTGAGCGCATGAGGCTAAAACCTTCCAAACGAATTCAAAATATGCGCCGCAAGAATTGGGATCCCGTCCTTGAACCCGATATAGTTGTATATAATGCTGTAAGGGAGTATTACTATGTTATAACTCATTTTACTTCCAATGGTGCATAACTTAATTAATTCATCATCTGCCAAATTGCATTTCAGGTATTGAACGCGTGTGTTCCTTCCCGTCAGTGGAAGGGTGTGTTTTGGGTCTTCAAGCAGTTGAGGAAGAGTGGTCTGAAACCTAATGGAGCAACATATGGACTGGCAATGGAGGTAAACACTAGATCCATCTTTCTGAATTAGAAGTGATCTCTGAAGTTTAATGTTTGATTTTATTTGTAAAAGTGATTTGTACTGTTGATAGTTGTATGTTCTGATATATTGTTTAATCTTAAGCATAATTAACTTGCTGCAAAATAGACATTACATTAATTTTATTGAAGCCGTTTGCACTTTGCAATTCATGGAGAAATTAAGGTCGGTGGGTGTCTAGAAAGACTTTCTAATTGCAAAATGTTGTTTATCCTCAAAATATATTTGTATTCAAGTCTTACAGGAGGTGCTTCTTGAAAGGTAATGCTGCAATCTGGAAGACATGACCTTGTCCACGAGTTCTTTAGGAAAATGAAGAAAAGCGGAGAGGGCCTAAGGGCACTTACTTATAGAGGTAGCTTTCTGTCTTCCTTTTCGCAAACAGGCACTCATATTTGGTTGCTCATACCAGTTTAATTTGTGTTTCCAGTTCTTGTCAAAGCTTTTTGGGAGGAAGGTAAAATTAATGAAGCTGTGGAAGCAGTAAGGGATATGGAACTAAGGGGAGTTGTTGGAACAGCTAGCGTGTACTATGAGCTTGCTTGCTGCCTTTGCAATAGCGGGAGGTGGCAAGAGGCTATGGTTGTGGTGAGTTTCTTTGTCTTCTGCGTAGCTTGGTTTTATTGTGATTGTATTAGGATCCCACATTGGAAGGGAAATGGATGGACATGTGGGTTATAAAAGCTTGGACACCCTCCCTTGGCAAGCCGGTTTTCCAAAGAGAGTTCTACCCAAATCCAATAAGACCACTGCCCAGCCCAATTGTGTGTAATATTATATGGGTTCTTTTCAAATGGTATCAAAGCCATGGTCCTGTGCCTGCGTGGCAGGCTGACCTTGGGCCCAGGCTGCTACCCCGAGGAAGGGCATGGAGGCCCGAGGTAAGGGGATCCGCGAAGTCACTCAAGGGGTAAAGAGGCCGACTGGAGTAAAAAGGCCGACGCGGACGTCGGTTGCGGAAGCGTGATGGTATGTTAGGATCCCACATTGGAAGGGAAATGGGTGGGCATGTGGGTTATAAAGGCTTGGGCACCCTCCCTTGGCAAACCAGTTTTCTAAGGAGAGTTCTACCGAAGTCCAATAAGACCCACTACCCAGCCCAATTGTGTGAAATATTATATGAGTTCTTATCAGATTGTTATTTGGTATCCCTAATATTCATGAAGAGCTCTGGTTATGAATATTACTTTGACATTAGTGACATAATCTAGAATTGCTATCCTTTTCCTTTTTAATCTGATTTTCCCGGCAGTCCTCTTTCTTTATTTCTTTTGTTTTCTCATTTTCTCAGGTAGAAAAAAAGGAGTGGTTCTCTGGTAGAAATCACACTAATTATACTCAGGGGCAAAATTCACTAACCTCCCCAGTTTTTATTGGAAATCATCACCTAGATGACAACTATTACCATTTTAATCAAACTCCGCCCATACCTATTGAAAAATGCATCACTTAGAAGTTAGACCCCCCAATGTCAACTTTGTTAGACTTCTGTTAGGTTTTAAGTAAACATTTCTTATTTTACCCCCAAACTGAAATTTAACAACAATTTTACCAATTTTTAATTATTAAAATTATCAAAATACCGTATAATTTACTGAAATTAGCAAATGCCACAAATCCAAATCCAAACCCTAACCCTAACCCCTTACCAACCTCCACCTTCCTTACATTCTATCCCGCAGTGGCTTTGCAAGGCGGCAACAACCTAGCACTTGAAGCCGTCTTGGCCTCTTGTGTGAGGCTGCCACTTCCTCCATTGATTTCGTCCCTGCCTTGGCCCA
>WYDK02118170.1:2185098-2199597 GCA_009867345.2 Toxicodendron radicans
TTTAAGCATGTCATCAAGATATTTAAAACCATTTTATGCATGCAGTTCTTGAGTTATATATCATTATGGACTCATGGTTGGGGAAAAAAAATCAGGCTAAGTAAATTCACTCGTACATTATTGACCTTCCATGATACCTTGGAAAAAATAGATATCACCTATAATTTCATCAGCTTGGAGGCCATTAATATTACAATCAATGAAAGTCATGTGCATATCAATTTTTAACTAAAGTTGGCCGAGTGATTACCATGATCAATTAATGTGAACTACAATTTTGCCATATTCAAGGCCATGGATCTTACAATCAATGTGCATCAACAGATTATCAGTTTTCATCTAGTACTTGACCAGGTGATTACCTTCATCAATGAACCATTTGCTGTCATAAGCTTTAGTTTTGTTGCCAATAGCTTTCTGAGGTTTTCAGGCGCACAGTATTGCTTCTGCAAAAGAAAATTAACAATGTCAAAACCAAATCAAAATATTCAAAAACGAAAATTTATACATGTAAGCAACTATTGGAAGTGTTCCGACATTCCCTTGCATACCACTCTAAATTGATCATTGAATGAGTGATATTCTGACAACTCTGACAAATCAACATAACTGCATGAAATTTGATGAAAATTTTGTTGCTGTTTAACAGTTTCAAAAGCAGTATGCTATTGCTATTAACAATTTACCAGAGTTTTCAGTCTTAGCTAGTTGGAAATAGTGACATGATAATGAATAAGCCAGCAATCAAGACCCTTTAAATATATATTCAAAAGAATTGCAGAGAAAAAAATGTCAATCTTACAATAGTTCTATGTAGGTAGCATCAGTAATCCTGTTGTAGGGAAATCTTTTGCAATATCTCTTTTTCTGGATAAGTAACCAATTAAGAAAAGAAATGGTAGAATGGAGAAGATCTTTTCAAGAAGGAAATTGAAGAGAAAATCTTCACGATTATAAGCAGTATAAGCACTTATATTTGTCCTGCACTTTAATTAGTTTAGTACTTGTCTACAAACATAAAAGGTTTGCAGAATTCATGCACAGGTTGAATACCTCTATGTAATTAGCAATTGAAGCCCTGTCAGAACCATTTGGCTCCTTCAATTTGGCAATTGCCTCTAATATAAGTTTGTCCAACCTACAATAAACAGACAAGTCGACAACAGAGTAAGTGAATAATCATGTATTATGCAACAGCAGGATAGCATGACTCATAGTGCAAGACTTTTATGGCCTATAAACAATTGAAACATCCACTATTATTTAATGAGATACTTGCTTTTTTTTCCAGATCATTTCTTAAAAATATTGTGCAGAATATAATATTGTTCAAATCATCTAACTTTTAAGGGGATTATTCTTGGTTAATGATTAAAGATTTAGGGTAGTGCACAAATTTGGTAAAATCAGTAGGAACACTGAAACGAATATAATGTTGTTGGAGTAAACTGATCATTCACTTCCATACTTTTCCAAGATTGAACCCCGGCTTAATAAGAATAACTTCTGAACAACATGCCATGCACATAATAACCAAGTTCAATAGAAAAGCAACAGCAGTTTTATATATTGGTAAAGGATGTTAACCTTGCAACCGCTTCTTTGGAACCAGAAGATCGGAATGTTCCTCCAGATATTGCTAGAGGCTTAGCATCAACAACTTCTTCATGATTCTGAGGTAGAGTGCTCAAAGCCATGGGATTATTATCAAGTTCAGGTGTCAGCTGAGTCTGAGCATCATGTTTAGGGGTCATCAGAGTCTGGGCATTGTGTTTAAGTATCATAAGAGTCTGAGCATCGTGTTTAGGGGTCATCAGAGTCTGAGCATCGTGTTTAGTGGTCAGAAGAGTCCGACCATCATGCTTAGGGGTCAGTGAAGTCTTTTTAAGCGCAAGCTTAGCCTTCTGCCTAGATCCCCATATTGCTGTGACATTTATATTTCTCCATTTATCCTATCCATAATAATCATTACACAAGTTATTATATCACAATGGATCGTAGAACATAAGTGTCAAATTAAGCATAGAGTGGTGTTTTGATGCATAAGGATGCAACAAACAAAATGCTATTAAACCAGAAATACCAAATCATCTGACCTGAAAAAGAAAAATTGCAATTCCTTTTCTCTAAAACTGAAAAATACCTCTAAAAATTATTGTATACCTTGAGATCTACATTTGAACGTGACTGCAAAACGACACTAAACTCAGGATCTGAAAGTATAGTTCGCCACTTGCCAGTCCCATGCTTAAGCACTCCAGCTTTAAGGGCTGCTTCTTCTTCTGCGGTCCACTTCTGCTTTGGTGCACCCATTGATCCCCTCCCTACACAACTGGATTCTTCCAATCGTTAGCACATCAACCTACTTACAAATAACAAAACGCTTAATAGAATTAACACCATTGAACCCAAAATATACTAACTGAAAGTAATCAACGAACTAAGAGCTTAAATCAAAATCTCAGCTTTCAATATACATGAGAACCTTTTAAGATAGTTTTGCAAGAAGGGAAACCGATTACACATATACCCAGTCAACTTCCATGAATAAAACACGGCACAAATTGGTTATTTTGCACAATCCAGAGCGAAGAATTGAGGGCATACACCGTAACAAGCATAATAAAATATTATGTCCGCTAAATTTTGTAATCATGAGTGAAATAAGCTTAACTGAACTAAGAACCACGAAATTCATTAAATTTACAATATCAACTTGATTATTGACAAAAATCAGTGCAAAATCAGCTAAAGCGGTGAAATTCATGTCTGAAATGGATGAATGTTAGTTCTTCAGCAGCCTAATTGAGATGAACAAGATCAAAAACTCATCTATAAAACAGCGAAAATCCTCCATTTACATTGATAAACCTGATTTAACAAAATCAACGAAATTAAGTGAAGATCATACCAGAACTGACTCAATCGTGAATCAACGCATGACTACTGATGAAAGAGCTTTGTCGGTGAGTTCAAGAGGATGAGGAGTGTGAGATTTCACGCGTTGCTCAAATCTTTCGATTATCTGACAATTTTTCAGTACGGACCAAGAAAGAAAGGAAGAAAATAATGGAGTTTACTGACATGGTTTTTCATTTTTGTCCATAGAAATACTCTCTTTTATTTTTCATTTTTGGAAAATTAATTTTTGCTACCCCATTGTTTGTAGAAACACAAAGGTACCCCATCCTTTTTAAAATGAAATGAGTTCCCTGTTTTATAAAATAGTTTTTGAAAGTGATATTTTTGTCCTATATATGTATATAACAACTTTAATATAATCCCCAAATTCATCGATTTCTCACTTTCTGACCAAAACCTTATCAAATTTATTTATCCACCCAACAAATTACATCAATCTTTCCTAGTCACCCATCAAACATTCAAACTTCACCAAACAAACTTTCCCAAAATTTCAAATCCACCGAACAAATGTTGTCAATTTATCTCTTACTGGCACAAATCTATCAATTTTAAATTCAAAAAGGCAAAAAATTAAAAATTAACTTAAAATTAAATAACAAAAATTAAAAGGATATTTTCGTAGTAGATTATTCAAAACAAAACTGATTTTTAGACAATTTTTTATTGAAATAAATAAGATAGATGTTGCCATTGTTCACGAAAGAGGGTGAAGGCCAGGGGAGGTGTGCTGAAACGGTAATGGAAAAAGAAGACAAATGATAAGAGGTGTTGCTTGTAGTTCCCTAAAGAAACAGATAATACGTATATAATTTTCAAGATAAAAAATACGGAAAGAATTGAAAAGATTCGAAACGCGAAGTATCTTTAACTCAAGAAACGGAAATCATAAACATTAGGGGCCATTTTAATATATGGAAAAATAATAGAGATAAAACTGTAATTCTCTGAAAAACACAAATATTTTTGTTTCAGAAAACTCCATTTACAGGCCAGAAAGAGCGATCAAGTGACAGACTCTCTGGTTTGAAGATGGCTCACCCTCTACAACGTTTATGGAGCCAGGGTCGCTCCGTGCGCACCGCTCTGTGCCCTCTCTCCAGACCATTCTCTGCAGACGCATTGGTTGAGGTCAAGTCCGGCGAGATCGGCATGGTCTCTGGAATTCCCGAAGAACATCTCCGTAGAAGGGTACATCTCTCTATTCCTTCTCCTCATTTTGATTGGCTTACTGTCGATGAATAACGTTTTCTTCTCTGAGAGAATTGGTATTTATAAAATGATAAGATGGTAGTTGGATTTGGTTAATTAGGGTTTTGAAATTCTTGATACACGAATATTAATTGGGGCTTTTACTTTTGTTTTTAATGAAGTTAATATATTGTGATTGATTGATCATGTTATGAAGATTTTCTCTTCATGTTTCGATACTTACGGCAGGTTGTAATTTACTCACCTGCTAGAACTGCTACTCAGCAAGGATCTGGAAAAGTTGGGAGGTGGAAAATCAATTTTATGTCCACTCAAAAGTATGTATATTTTATTTACTTATTTATTTATTTTTATCTCAAGCTTACTAAAGACTATCAACTTAGTTGTGTTGTATTTACTGGCATGGAATTTGACTATAGAATTAGAATTGGTGGTCACAACAATTGAAGTGGCCTCTCCAACATGGCTCCTTTCAGTATAATCTGAATTCTTTTATTTCCAATAATACATTGTTGTGGCGATCTTTTCTTATAAGGCCTTTAGCTGAATGCAATCTCATTAGCTTCTGGCTGGGATACTGGAATGGCCTTTAATTAGTGATACTGTAAAGATAATAGAAATATCTAGCTACTTTCTTGAACCAGTGCAAGTCAAGCAATTCTTTTAATATTATAAGTTTCTTTTACCTGTTTCATAAGTTTTAGAAAAATGCGGTAGGTGGGAAAATCCTTTGATGGGTTGGACATCCACAGGAGACCCATATGCCAATGTAGGTGATGCTGGATTGGGTTTTGATAGTGAAGAAGCTGCAAAGGCATTTGCTGAGAGACACGGTTGGGAGTATGTGGTACGTATTGTTTAATTTTTGTATTGAAGTCGTACTCTTGAGATTAGTTCGTTCACTTTCTCTATGTTTTGATTCATGGATGCTTTGCAATTTAAATATTTCTTGCTTGATGCTAAGAATATGTTTTGGGAATTTTATTCCATCATTTTTCTTCCCTTCAAATTGGAAGATTTTGGTAACACCTAGTACTTCTTTATCCTAAATGTTTTTGTGTCACAATTAATGAGTTTTCATAGACTAGTTCCTATTTATTTGCGTGCTTAATTTCATAATTTTCAATTATTTAATGAAATCTCCACTCGGTTGCTTCATGTGAGTTACATATTTCTTTTTTCTGTTCATTCTTAATTTCCACCTTATCAATTATTGATGATACTTCTTTTACTAATTTTCAGGTAAGGAAGCACCATACACCATTGCTGAAGGTTTGATACTCTTAACTAACCATTTTTATTGGCATTTTAGCTATTTGCTTCTCCATATTATAGTCGGGCGCATAAACTGTGTTCCATTCTCACATTTTTTTTTTAATCTAGGAAGAAGAATAAGTTGACTAAAACATATGAGTGCAACTGATTAGAGTTGTAGCTACTGAATTGAAGTAATTATATTTATTCAGTATCAGTTACAATTATGCATTACCATATTAAATGAGAAATTATATAGTTGGTATTCCAATTGGTTATATGATGATAGAGGTAATCTATTTGCAAGTTTAAATTATAAATTATGGAAGAAATTTAAATCAAATTTATTTCAGATAATCAGTTTTTAAGATGATAGACCTTGCTGCACTTTGAACATTGGGTGTACTGAAGTAAACAGTGAAAAAGCAGTAATATAAGAACTCTCTATTCCATTGTCTAGGACATATCATATTCCCCCAGCTCAGTGGTGGGGTGGGTATGGGATGGCAAACTTGGTCCTGCCCCATGCAATAGCCATCAGTGGACCAAACAGATGAAATGTCTTCTAATTGAGAGCAAATTAACAATAAATAATAAGCAAATTCAATAAAATGTTGTAGGATTAGAAAAGGCAGTGCTACAGAAACCCAACTAAAATGCGTTGCCCTTAAAGTGTTAATATCGCTGAGACAATTGTTTAATCTTCAAAATCCCTGGAAGAAATTCCAATGCTTTCGAAGCCCATCTTGTTGATTTTTTTCTTTTTCTTACTGTTAAAGTACATTTCATTCTCATGGTGGATGTTTCCAAAGTGGCAGTGCAATTTTATTGCTTTATTACATTCATGAAGGTCTATCAAAGTATATGATCTGAAATATGATATAAGAGAGATGATAGGTGACATATAATCACAAGGTGTTCATAACTGTCTTTAGACAACTTTTCTTTTTTAGTAACCTTACCCTTGCTCTCTAACCTTGGTGTGAGACAAATTCGATTGAAAGATCTCTCTTGCAAGAAATCTTACTAGCTAACATTTTCGGTATCCCATCTAAAGGCTGCTTGGATGAGTTGTTCGCAGCAATAATAGTAAGTTTTGTTAGCATATTTGAAGTGGAAAATAGGACTGCTGGTACCATATGCTAAAAATTGTTTGACCACATTAACCAGCAGATTTAGATTGGTATATCAGAATTTGTTAGTTTTGCAATGAGAGTCTGAAGGTGTTTATATATTGTTCAAGATGCCATATTTGGTTTACATGAGTCCGAGTCTTATGTTGTGGAGCTTATTTTGTGTTCTGTTTTTCAGGTGAAGTCATATGCAGACAACTTCAAGTGGAAGGGTCTTCCAAAATCCGATGAAAACTGATAGTAACGTCTCACATTTCTTGCATCATAAGATAAGTCATGCGACTGAGGATTGCGGTTTTCTTTTGTTGCACATTTTCCGCAAATGGCAACAATGTAGTATTTCCAGTCATATCCCAGACAAATTCTTTGATTTATAATAAAATGGGACTGATGGGTTGTACCCTTTTGTTCTTTTATCTCACCATGAAAGAATATAGCACATTTATTCTTTTCTGAATGACTACTGAAACGTGTTAGGATCTGCATTCATCAGATAGCAAGCAACGACTTAAGTGAGATCCCTTTGGCTTTCTCCCCTAAAACTCATAAGTGCTACATCACTACTCGTACAGTCAATATAGTGGTCACAGAAGACAAGACCTCTTTTCTTCCTCTACTTTCTTCTATTTTTCATGTTTTTTCATCCATTTGTCGCCGGTATTATTAACAGAGAAGCCCGAAAAACATACCCCTCCGAGTAAAGGGAGGCAATACCATTGAAGTTACTCAGGCTCTCAGTTTACGAACCTCAGAATCCAACTCTGATTATATGTATTCATAATCATAAGAACAACATCCCATGAATGCGTTTGAATTGGATTAACAGATTAATCAAACTGAATTTACATCATACCAATTGATTTAATAAACAAATCTTTAAAAAGGTAAATACAACTTATATAAAACTGTAATATTCAAATTTCAACCCAGAACTCAGATTCTCTGAAAGATCGACATAATTTTAATCATATTGGATCACAGTAAATCCAACCCCTTTGTAAACCTAAAACTACAAATTTTGGGCCAACTGGAACAAAATTAAGCACACAATAACATCTAGATTATACATTTCATAAATAAATGTTACATTTCCTCGATAAAGCTTTTGCGATAATTAACGTACAAACATACTATCCTTTCGAGGAGTCTCATCTAGTCATCGAAATGCCCTATCAACGGTAATTCCACTTCTATCAGGTAGCAATTTCTTCATATAATACTTAGACTTACGAGACAGATTGATCCTTTTCCTCCTTTCTTGTGGTATCATTTCAATGGAACATTCCTTGAAACCACGGCTCTTAAACCTGCAACAGAAAATCTACTTTTAGATTATTATATTGCCAAGCACTGAGTAGTTGTAATCTTCATGTAGTGGCCATAAATTGACCAAATGGCCAACAATTTTTTTTTAACCAAAAATTACCTGAACTCTCATACCAAAGATGACCACAAAACTTGTTCTAATCAAAGCCTACGATTTTTGGAAAGTCCGGAAGTATGACATTTATGGCTTTTTGCCAGGTAATTTGATCAAGGAATTAAACTCTAGACCTTGGAACAAACCACAGTCCGAGATCACTCAACCAACCTCTCAGGGTTACTAGTAATCAATTTTCACTCAAGAAAGACAAGCCGTATATCAGTATATGTATGTGTGTTTTTTGGGCACCAAAATTCAAAATTTTATGTTGAATAACACAACTCTACAATCTGTAACGGAATACTTAAAAAAATATCATTTTAGAAACAGAATAACTAAAATTGAAAAGAACCAATTTTCCATAAAATTCTTAGAAAATTAAACATCTAACTAAAAAGATCCAGAGTAATAAATGTGATGTAGCATCCACAAGGTCTCAAGTAATTTTTTAACTTATTATGTATATTTCAAACCCATTAGATATGGACACAACTAACAATAGATTTATCACAAGTATTTCAAGAAGTTAGGTATCAAACCAATCTGCAGTACGGGTCGTCAGCAGGAAGAGCCTGTCCAATCCAAGAGACGACGCCTTCTTCTCAATATAATCTGCAGATATTTGATTGCAATTAAGAAATTATTGTCCATCAATGCTGCAAGCAAATATAATAGGTGACATAAAAATACTTACGGATACTTGAAAATAACAGTCAACCTAAGTAGAAATTTAAGACCACATCACAAAGGTGAAGGTGGTTTAGGGGATGCTATAATTTCTATCCCAAATATTGGGAAGCAATTGCCGTAAATATGCAATCATATCTGCTTTTGTTTGCTTGGGAAATAGACACATAAAGAACATAGAATTGGAATTACAGTCGGAAGGGAAAAAGCTGAAAAGGTACAAAGTTTCAGCACCACTTCAAACATCTAAAAAATATATTTGATATTATAAAATCTGTCAAGCTGTTTTCTTATATCTAATGAACTCCAGATTATGAGACAAGAAACCAAGCTCATGTCCAATCTATGATTACACATTTTGAACTTTAACTGAAGCACAAGCAATATATTTTTATGATAGACTAATATCATACCAAGAAATTTATCACCCTGTCCTTCACCACGGCATTCCGGAGAAACTGCAATACAAGCAACCTCCCCACACTTCTCCTCAAAAAATGGAAAAAGAGCAGCACAAGCAATGATCTGACCCTCTCGTTCCACAACATAGAATGAATCTAATGCTTTAAGTAGCTATTAACACAAGAAAAGTGAGAAACTCTGTCCAAGCAATTAAATGATAACCAAGTAGAGTCAATTTGGTATTTTGAAGAAATGGGAGCCCAAACCTCTTCATCACTCCTCCGGATCAATACACCAGATTCTTCTAGAGGTTGTATAAGTCGTTTTATTCCAGATAGATCTGTCAAGCTAGCCATCCGCGTTCCTTCGTAAAGATCGCTAAAATAGGCAATTAAATACCCAAGTCAATGAATGGGATGAAAACCAGTTCATAAAAGGTGCAATCATTATTTATGCCATATACCAATGACTAATCTATTTATAACCTATATGAACAAATGCACTACAAAACTTGTAAATGCTAATAGTTAGGGAATTGCATGCATCATGAATGCGGGTTTCTCTAAATGAAACTGCTATATTATTGACAGTGAACTGTAAGCCAAATGGAAACCTTAGAAATGTAGTTTGAGATATAAGTTTCCTTTTCTAGACATTAATTATTTTAAAAAAAAATTGCATACCTAGCCACCATTGTCCCCATTCCATCTCTCTTAAAAAGTTCCAATAATAAAACTCCACCAATGGTGCCATCTAACAAATGAACCCTTTGAACACCTCCCTGATTACAAAGAAGAAAATAGAACAGTCTGGGTGCATGCAAGTAACCCCATATTAAAGAATTGAAACTTTTAAGAACTAAAAAATATATCACAGGCAATTTTCAAAGATGCCACAATTTACTGAGCCATTTTATTCACAACAAAGCACTTAAACATAATGACGTTATTCTGCAACTTTCCACTGAAGAAAAGTAAATTATTTCATCCATTTTTTAACAGAAGAGGATATACCAATAAACAGCAGCTCCTCGTACTTTCTTGTCAGGTTTTAGGCACAATTAATTAGCACTTTCCCAACTTACATTTTCAGAAATCATTAAACTACAATTTTAATGGCCAATTAACATTTAACATTAAAATCCCTACATGAATTAGTCCAGAGAGGTTTCCAACAAAACATGGCCTCAATATGTCCAACAGGCTACAAAGTTCTCCACTTTTAGAAGTTGTTTCAGTGAATAACCTCAGATCATGTGTTTCAGAACAAGATCCTTCTCTAAAAAATATAGTAGCCTGACTATTCTCCTTTTATTAGTCATCATTTTAAGTATTTCCTTTCCTTTTCCAATACCATAATGGTCTTTTAACCTTGAATATATCATATTTTCTTTGAGTCTTGATACAACAGACAATATTGACATGAAACGTTCCCCTTAATTAAAAAATGAGAGTTGTCTCTTGCAAAAATTGTGGCTATTAGCAGTAAATCAGCAGAGCAAATAAGCAGAAAGGTCAAATTTACTGATTTCCAAGTTAGATGAACTAAACAAAACTATAGGAATAAGTTGAAAGGCATAAAAAGAGTAAAGTTAAAGATAGATTCAACTTCAAAAGTAGAAATAAATCCACCCTACTTAGATTCTGAACAAATTGGACTTTGCACCAAGCACTTATGACTTAACCAAGCATGAGACTTGCTAAAGTAAATATCCACAAAATAATAAACAAGAAGACTAAATGAAATGCACACAAAGGTATCTAATTACAGAATAACCGTATTTAGTAAAATTTACATAAAGATAATGAACATATCATGGACTTACTCTGCAAACAAAAGCTGCAGCAGCTAATTCTGAAAGGTAACCATTTGATCGACTTAGCCGTTCTTGACCTCCAATTGCAAAACCCTGTTCACCAGACCATAGTCCATTGCCATTATCAAAACCAACACCATTAAGAAAAGTTGCAGTATGCCTTTCACCAGGAGCTTTCCCGTTTTGATGAGCATGGAGACTTCCATTAGAATCCTTTCCAAGCAGAATCAGATCTTCTTCACCAACAGCTTCCACATAGTTAGCAGCTATCTCACTTTGTTTTGCCCGTTCACGGATTAACGTGTCTGCTTCATGAAGAGGCAAGAAACGAATTAGGCGTCCATTCTCATCCTGGATAGGACCATCTATAACGCAGATAAGCTTATCTGCTCCGATTGCTAAAGCACAAGCTGTAGCTACTTCATATGTGCTGAAATTCACAAAAGAATAAAATATTAGTGATTAAGGTTCAAGTTTTGGAATTATCTAATCCAAAAACATTTTTTTTCCTTTTTTGGTGGGATGCGTCAGGAGTAATCAAGAAATGTAAAAGGTCAAACAAATAGAAAAACAATAAAAATAAAAATATTGTGCGGTACCAAAGCTCAAGCAGATCAAAATATATATGAAAAGGCTCCAAAATCGCACAACCCTTTATGAAAGCAAGACAAATAAACCGTACCCATCTCTGCTGAAAATTGTAGCAGCTAGTGTTATATTTTCTTTCCAAAAACCTGAATCTAACCATTGACTCGATAAGGTTGAAAAAAAAATTACGAAATTAGAATCTGTAGATTAGAAACCATGACAGACTCATTCTTCCATTAGCAAACTCAAACAGGTTACTCAGTTCACTCATGCCACTCAACTAAAGTAAAAATGCCTAAAACACATATCAGAAAATCTCATGTAAGGTGCCATTTTTAGCTATTAATGTCATTGTGACAAGATAAGGATGGAAAGAAGCTTATAAACAAGATAAAAATAAGCAAGACATATATGTGCATGTAAGGAAGAAACAATCCATAAGTGGAAACCAGTACAAGTTAAAGAAGAAACAGATCTTTGCTTGTTATACCACGGTAAATCAGAATAATTAACATTTAGCAATCAAAAATCCAAGTTACAGTAAACAATGATTATCACAAACTACATGGCATACTTGCAATTCAAAACTTCTCCAGAGCTGGAATACCCGAGGTTGCTTAATATAACTAAACAACCACCATCAAGTCGCTCGCGCATGCGAGTGACATCTACTTTCTTTACTTCACCTGTTGCTCCATAATCAACACCATCAACAACTCCTCTTCTCTGAAAAAAGAAATTAACAGAAACCACAGTTGCAGCAAAATTAAATCAATGATAGAAAATCACATATAAAATAAGCAATTAGACCACGTATCCTATTATAGTTATATGAAAGCAGAATTGACTACAATACTCCACCATGCTGAAAATTATATTCGAAACAGTAAATTCATACCTTGGCGGCAAGGAAGTTACCACTAGCAACGCTGACACCAACTTCATGCCAACGACTACTATCACCATGCCGGCGGATATTGCATGTGGGGGGTCCAGGAGAAAGTTTTGCCTCTATCATCATTCGAATCCCCCCAGCAGCTTCCATAGCAGCCGCTAGTGATTCAGAGTCAGTAATCCTATATCGGCCTACATACTTCGGTTCATGTCCTGCAAAAACATACTTCGTAAGCTATCTCTAACATTTCATGGAACCATAAAAATCAACAATAACAGAATGACAATAAGATAACATACCCAAATATATATATATATGTCATGATATGATGAATCATAAGAGTTCCAATATGAGAGAATCTAAATAAAGGCACAAGCTTTCACTTTCACTTGCCTCTCTCAGTCAAAAGTTTGTCAATTTGCACATGAGTCCCCGGAACAAGAACAAACCTAATCCCCAAGTGATGAAGAAACGCAATATCCTGCATCCACCATAAAATAAACATTACTAAGTAAAACTAAACCAAACAATTTTCCTGCCATTTCCCACAGACCAAGCAGATAAAATGTAAGGAAAGACAAAACAATTGCCTTTAAAATGGGGTCCAAGAAAGGACTAGAAACAATTTCACCAGAAATAATAACTACAAAAGTCCCTCCCCTATGAGCCCACAAGTACGGCCACGCTTCACGAAACCACTTAACAAACTGCTGGTCCTCCTCACCATTATAGGTATCTTCAACATATCCAATCTCTGATTCGCTAAAAACACGGCATTCCTTTCTTAAAAACTCAGTTTTTCCCTTCAAACCCAGAGATAAACCCTTGTAGAATATGTTTCCAAATTGAAGAATCTGTGTAGGTTTTTGGTAATCAGACCGGCGTGAACAGGGAAAGAGCTTGGCTTCAGTGGTAGATGGTGATAGGTAATAAGAGGAGACGGCCATAGAAGGGCAAAATAATTGTGGGAAGTGGTAACAGTCAGGTGACCGCCAGAGTCTGTGCTGTAGATATTGCGGTTGTTGTAATTTTAATTTTTAAATTCGTAAAGAGTCAAAGTCAAGACTGGTGTTCTGTTTAACACTTGCAAGTCCGATTTTTAACCGTTAAATTAGTCAAAAGTTACACGTCACAATTGTATTATTAAACTCTGGTTTTGGTGGCTGGATTTTGTCGTTTTGTACAGTTATTTTTACAGACCTCCCTAACCCAAATTACTATTATCAAAAACATAATTCTAATATACTAGCACTTAATCAGTTCAGTGTTTTGTTTTATAATTAACAGAAAGTATATATTCAAATCACATTAAGTTAATAATAATTACATATGATTGAGAGAAAGACTTAACTCATCTGGAGTTTTCGATCCAATATCAAGATTCTATCCTTTTAAATAGTAAAAAATACCTTCTAAAATTATCATCCATTAATTAAATTCCAACTTTAAAACTTTATAGTGACATTAACCTAACTTTATTTGTAACCATCATCTCTTTTAACAGTTTAATGTATGTTAGTCCTACTCCTATACACTGCAGACTCTGGATAGTAAAACCCAAACCCCATGGCCATGGGTAAATATGATTATGCGAGCATGTTTAGGTAGGTGTATGTAACTAAAAGTCTAATAAATTTTGTTTAAACAAAATTATTATAATAGTGTTGCGGTGATGAGAGAAAGAGAGTGACCTTGAGAACGGCGTCCAAGTAGGGACTAGCAACAACTTCTGCAGATAAAACAAGAACAAATGTGCTGCCTCTGTGCATAAAAATATAAGGCTGAGCCTCCCGGAACACCTCCACAAACCGGGAATCTACCTCCGAAACTACATAAAAGCTCTCTCCACCCTGCACTCCGCCACCGTTGACCACCAACCCTTGGCTTTTACTCGTCGCCTTTACTGTCAAACCATGAGTAAAGACTTGGATCTTCCTCGGGTAGGCGTAGAGAATTTGTTTGCCTCCATGGTTTTGCTGCTGCAGGCAAATCCATGACATGGCTGACTTGGGTGTGGCCATGACCATGAACTAATTATGATGATAATGATACTAAGCAAAGTGATGAATCAATTTTGTAGAAGAGAGACAGGTTGGGTTAGGAGGGACAGAAACTGTCTTGACTGGATGAGTATGAAACGCGGCAAAACGATAGTTGATGTAACTGG